>LTAE01012667.1:0-13545 GCA_001647135.1 Pontederia paniculata
TGGTGTAAGGGCCTGGACGACCTTATCCGATTTCATGACAAAGAGTAGATGGAGGTGATTCAAAGGTGAACCCAGGATCCTGGTGTCCTCTTATCATTAAAAGTTATCTTTCTTAATTCAGCTTTCTTTATTTTAAAAATCTAAAAATTATCTCTGTTGATTACCCCTCACCTATTCTGGTTAGGGCTGAACCTCTAGTGTCAAGCCCCCTAACCGCGAAAGGCCCCTCACCTATTCCGATTAGGGCTGAACCTCTAGTGTCAAGTCCACTATCCGCGAGAGCTTGATTGAGGAAGAGTAGTAATAGAAGCGCGAAAGGAAAGTGTCCTAGTGGATCGACACCTAAAGTACTCGACGATTGCCGTATACTTGCGGTGATAGGAGTGTGCTTAGGTTTATAAATATTAAAATTTGAAGTGAAGATACTCTCTACAGAAGATCGATCCTGGTTAATTCCCTAACCTGGGGTCATTTTCTATTCTACCCCACACTTCGCATCAAGTTCCTTCAATTGGAAACAAGAAAGATTCCTCTCCCCGAGAAACTCGGACCTGCCGACTGATCCCTTCGTCGGAGAAGATCCTTGCTTCCAAGATCCCAACCTCCACATCCATACGAGCGCCAGGGGATGGCAGCGCCGACGCTGACACCAGGTCTCAAACTTGCGGCTCTGATACAAGAAAGTATACACAGGTTGTTTGTTTTCTTTACGTTCACGACTGTGAATTTGATTTCACGACCCATGATACTTCGGTGCACGGTCGTGATGTATGTCATTCATGTTTTGTTGTGTTTTCACAGCCGTGAACTAAGTTCACTGCCCGTGAAATTCTATCTTGCTTATGCTCACAATCATGAGTTGACCATCACGGTTGTGATTTTCCATTTTTTTATGAATTCTTCCTCACTTTGTATCCGATTTCAATCCAGATTATCATGGTCTTCAACTGATGTGCTGCCAAGTACCTTGGAACAAAAAAATGCAGCATTAGAAAACTCTGACTCCAAAAACTAAAATGAAATGAAATGAAAAATAAATTTATGCATATGATGATTGTTGATAATGCCTTGAATCTTAACCCAGTGGAAACTCATATGACCCCCTGCACATCAGAATCTAGAGCTTGAGCAACTAGATGTGAAGACTGTCTTTCTACATGGAGAACTTGAGGAAGACATTCTGATGAGTCAACTAGAGGGGTTCTCTATTCCAGGAAAGGAGGATCATATCTGCAGCCTGAAGAAGTCTTTGTATGGACTGAAGCAGTCTCCACGGCAATGGTACAAGAGATTTGATACATTTATGATCAGTAAAGGATTCAGTAGAAGTCCTTATAATTGTTGTGTGTATCATAAGAAGGTGAAGGACGGCTCCACCATCTTTCTGCTCTTGTATGTTGATGATATGCTTATTGCTGCCAAGTATATGTCAGATGTTCAGAATTTGAAGAAACTTCTCAGCTCAGAGTTTGACATGAAGGATCTGGGTGCAGCTCAGAAGATTTTGGGGATGGAGATAGTCAGGGATCGCATACAAGGTAAACTTTTCTTGTCCCAGAAAAGCTACATTCAGAAAATTTTATCCAGATTCGGTATGGCTTCAGCAAAGTCCCTCAGCACTCCATCAGCTTCTAATGTGCATCTTTCCACAAGCTTTGCACCACAATCTGATGCAGAGAAGGAGTACATGTCTCGTGTCCCTTATGCCAGTGCAGTTGGAAGCCTAATGTATGCTATGGTGTGCACGAGACCTGACATTGCTCATGGAGTTAGTATTGTCAGTAGGTTTATGAGCAATCCAGGAAAAGAGCATTGGCAAGCAGTGAAGCGTATTTTTCGGTATCTGAGAGGAACATATGATATTGGTCTCATCTATGGAAGTGATACAGAGTGTTTGGTTGCTGGTTATTCTGACTCTGATTATGCTGCAGATGTGGATGGAAGAAGATCAATGACAGGCTATGTCTTCACTTTGGGTAGTTTTGTTATCAGTTGGAAGGCTACCCCGTCTTCTGTGTGTGTGATTTTCTCTCTCTCGTCAATTTTCATAACAATGATGAAATTGACAAAAACCATCCTAAAGATAATATGAAAAACATGACAAATTTAGCACGCATCAAGGGGTGGGCACCATCATGGTGGTAGTTGATCGGTTCAAAATAGGCCATCTTCTACATCGGTTCTCCAAGTTGCCTAGCCACTAAAGCTGCAGAACTTTTCTTCAAGCATGTGATGAAGTAATGGGGCATTCCGCAAAGCATTCTCAGTGATCGAGATAGACGATTCATAGGCAAACTTTGGAAGGAGCTATTGAAGATCTTGGGCTCCAACCTGCATTTTTTCAACGGTGAACACCCCAGATCAATGGACAAATGAAAAGGGTGAATAAAATTTTGGAGATATACTTGAGGCACTAGATTACGCCAATAAGAAGGACTAGGCCAAATTGCTAACATCGCTTAATTCTCTTACTACATACAAAGGAGCGAGTCGATCAACCAAAGTCCATTCTAGATAGTGACGGTGGGCCAACAACCCCTTACTCCCAATTCCACTGGTACCTCTTACGGTGGCAAAGTTCCTACTTCTCATCGTCTTGTGAGGGAATGACATGAACAAAGTGACATCGCCAAAGCATGTCTCCATCGAGCACCCATGCGGATGAAGAAGTGGGCCGACACAAGCCAAGGAGAAGTCCACTTCAATTTAGGAGACCAAGTCCTGGTGACAATGATCAGTCATCTTCAACTAAGCAGCAATAATCTACACAAGGGCATGTTCGTCCCTACGAAGGTTCGTTCAAGATTTTGAAGAAGGTGGAAAAAAGTGGTGTTTAGTTTGGAATTCCCTCCGTAGCTCCATCATCATCTAGTTTTCCACGTGAACCTACTGAAGCTATTCGTCGAAGATGCTGAAGACCCAGAGCATGGGGTGTCAAATCGTGCACCCCCTACCATCATCAAGAAATTCACTAAAGATGTTGAAGAAATCATCTGTGCCCGAGGACACAAGCATAAGAAGGATTACACCGTCAAGTGGAGAGGAAGACCGACCCCCCAAGCAAATTGGGAGCTCGCAAAAGCATTATGACAATTCAAGAAGAAGATTGAAGACTTTGAAGTTGCAGCGTCAAGGACGTCATTGACTTAGGTGAGGCAGAATGTCATGGGTCCTCCTTTTATCTAGCATTTCCTATGTAATTTTCCCTTTTTTTCAACTTTTGTAACTAGTTTCCTATGCTTTAGTTCCTATTTAATTTATGTACCCCGAGATGGTTGTTCATACTACTCTTCGTCAACATACCCTTGGATCTGCGGTATATTGTAGGGAAGCATGCTAACCCTACATCCCCGTTGTAATCTTTTCTATTGTTGAATGAAAATTGCTTAAGCCAAATTGATTTCTCAAGCAATCATTGACGTTTTTGAAGTGTATGCCTCAATAGCAAGATCGACACTCAATATTGTGACCAACTTGCTCCAAGACATCCTCCATGTTGGAGCCCAAGCCATTACGAAATCCTGCGACCCTTTGAAAGGTGCCCGATCGAGCGTCTATCCAAACGCCGCCGCACAAGACACTCTGCAATACCTTATTCTGCGGCCCATCGTGCCCAAGCATTTCTTTGTCATTTCACTCTAAATTGACTAAAAAGACATGTCTAGGTGCACCACTCGCTTAGGCGCCGCACGTCACGATGCCCCGCACAAATGCCTTGTGTCACGTACACGAGGGCATTGAGGAGCGAGCGATCGCAATGTGAAACATTCATCTTACAATTGAGATATGCATATCAATTTATACATAAACATTTGAGGCAAATGACTAGGTAATTCAAGCAATTTGTTTACAAATATAACAAGGTTGTAACGAGACGAGTAGCATAACGAGAATGCATTTCATCTTTCACATATTTATATTAATGCCACTAGCTAACTAGAAAAAAATACAAAAGTGTCGAAAATAGAGCAAAATTAAATAAAAAAAAAAATGAGGATCCAACACGTGCCTTACTTTTTTTTAAGTGCTATAGTTCTCGTTTGACTATATAGAATACATACGACGGCATTCTTTATTTATTAAAAAAGGGCAAATAATATAGAGTGCAAGACAACATGAGATTGTCTTCATTAGGTAAATTTTTAATGTTAACAACAAAAGCAGTTTTTATTTATTTATGCGGAACATAATAATGCACTTATTACAACATATGGATTCTCATAGATGTAACAATGAAATTATATGGAGCGATTTGTAGGCGGAAATATAGAGTACGTAGTATTTTTGCCAAAGCATGACATCAAGGTCAAGTAGCATCCCTCAATTCTGACCAGCTCAGTTCACCTTCCTGCAGTTAGATCGGATCTCGCCGCAGAATCCCGTGAGCGGGGCGATGTTTCCCATCTTCACCATGGCGGTCGCGAAGTCATTGAAGAACGCAGTAGAGTTGACGCTGTAAATCCACGATAGCAAGTCCTGCGAACCCTTGTTGTGGAGCTCCTGGTCCGAGTGCAAGAGGCCTTTCGTGGCGACAAGGTTCTGGTAGTAAGCGTTATCGAACTTGGTGGGGGTTTGGAGGTCCAGAGACGCCAGGTTGTTGTTGGACGTGAGGCAGATCTGCTTCAGATAGTTGGCATAGCCAGAATCGATGTTGGGATCACCATTGATGCGGGTGCGGAACGAGGAGCAACGCGCAAGGCCGATGGTGTGAGACCCCGACAGAGCGGTCATGTCCTGAGCGCTGAGCCCTTTGGCGGCGAACATGGATATGAGCTGGGAAAGGCTTGCTGACCCAGGAGGGAGGTTGACCAGAGTCGCGGCCTGGCTTGCTGTCCTCGCGTCGCGGCGTCCCAACCAGACGGGCCATGTAGGGCCTCCGAGCTGCAATTACTGGAATCAATGACCAGTCGATGGAAACTTCTGGCACTAAGTCATGCATGCATATATCTATATATGATGGGGTTTTCACGCACCAACTCAACGGCGTCCCGTGCTGCGAGGGCCAAGATGTCAGCGCATGACACTGTTGCCTTGCAAGCTGCTTCCACGCTGCTCTTGATGCCGTCGATCACTTCGTAGCCGCGGACCGAGTTCGCGTTCGGCGCCGCATTCTTTTCGCCAACAAAAGATGGCGTATCGTCTAGGAGGATCGATGCATCACACCCCTGACAAGTTTATTGGTCACATACTTACGCACAATGAGGTCTCTTTAGAATCCAAGATGTCAAAGAGAACATAAAAGATACAAAAAGAACGTACGTTAACAAAGCAGTCATGGAAGAAGAGGCGAAGGAGGGATGCGCCCATCCTCGCCTCCTGCTTGACGGCTTTGGACACCTCTGTCTTCACGATGCTCTCTAACTTTGTGCAGGTCTTATTGTAGAACGTCGTCGACAGCTGCCCTTGGACTGTACTAGTACTGCACAATGCGGCCATGGAGAAGATAAAGAGGGCGAGGAGTCCCTTCGTCATCGACGTGGCCATGGTTGTGATTAGCTAGCTAGTGAGTAGGATATGATATATCACTGACTTCTGATATATCCAGGTTATCGTACCTGTGGATGAAAGAAGAGAAAGCAGTGTTGTCTTCCATTTATACTAACTAGTAAGTACTACATGCACACCGTGCAGATATGTTTGATCACTAAGGGCACCAGCAGGCAGCAGCAGTCGGTAGTAAAAGTAAACTTTTTCCATATCATGTCTGGTTTTATGGGAGTTTTTTGTTTCGAATTGGGATGGTATAAGGTTCAACGCCTATTGTGTGAGGAAACCGTGGGCGAATTATTTGAGGATAAGACTAGATTATTTTTTTGGTAACGACAAGGCTCGTTCCTTAATTAGATGGGTTAACATAAAGACATCAAAGGTCGTAGACTCAGCACGGCAGAAGCAATCTGAGAGAAACACACGGCAGAAGCAAGATTTCGATTCGGATGCCAACGCGAGAACATCTTAATTTAAAATCTCGACAAATAAGTGCATTGACTACTTTTGTTTTGGTTTAATTGTTGTTTTGCTATCATTTTTAGTATTAATAATATCCTTCTTTGGCGAGCCACGCCGGTGCAATATTATTATATCACTTGCTTACGAGAAAAAAAATAGCTCTTTTTATTAACGAAGGTCATATGTGTCTACTACATATGTTATCGTTGCAAATAATGTAAACATGCAGCATCGATCCGGGGGAATATGCGTCATCAAAAAGTACTTTCTTTCAAGTGAGCGCTTCCTTTATATTTTTATTCATTTTTTTTCTTTATATTGTTTTAACTCACAAGTCCCACATTATAATTGAAAGAAAATGACCTCGTGTAAAAAAGCATTCTTTCTTTGTACATAGATATAAGCCAAAGTTTCAAGAATATATTAAAAATTGTTCTTTGAAATTATCAAATATAAGAAAACATTAATATCTTTCATGAAGTCTATTTTCTCTATTCCAGAAGTTATGTCTTTTACAAACCAAATATTATCTCAACCTTTTTTTTGGTGTATTAAACTTATTTCAAACTATATAATATATATATATATATATCTAGCGCTGCAAAATACAGCACATTTATTTTGTTAGATTTGGATCAAGTGCTCAAAAGCACCAGTTGATACTGTTCGAGAGAGCGGAGGGAGGGAGGGAGGGAGAGGAGAGAGATGCGAACATGGATGTTGGAGATGCGAACATATATATATAACTATCTTAACACCATTTGTCCTTGCTGATTTTTTAAACATTGTTTTAATTTATATATTTTTGAATTTATTGATCCAAAAGAAATAGATAATATGGTGCGAAAGTCCATGTTAAGAAATTTACCTAGAATTATTTTTTATCGAAACATAACTCTACATTTCTTTTGTCGAGATACAAACTTTTGAATTTGATATAGCATGTTATCGGACCATCAAGGAAACATTCATAAGCGCAAAGGACAATGCTGATACAAATTAAAGCTGAAACACGAGAAGAAAGTTGGGGTACAATGAAGCAACCTTAGTTATTTGAATATGTTGTATACTAAAAAAACATTCGTTAAAGTCAAGGTAAAGCAACTAGTCCTGAAAATTAAGTATTTGATCTAAAAATTTAATTAATTAAAGTGATAGGAAAAAATTGAACTTTTCAAAATATTTTTTTATGATGATGATTGTATCTTACTTAGCATTCTTTCATCTTTCAAACAGAATAATATTAATTAAGACGTGCGTTTGTTATGAGCTCGAGATTGACACTGAAAATGAATTGACTGAATTATTCCTTCACGTTTCCTTTAAAAATGCATATATATAGGAAATAAAACTAATGGCACATTGGTCATAGCCTTCATACATATTATATAAATCGATAGGCCTGTGCTTGATTAGTACATGCACCAAGTACTAAAAAAACATGGATCTGTCATCTGAACATTTTATCAGCTACCAAACGCTATCGACGGCAAAAAAGGCGACAAAAGTGAAAAAGGTAGAATATAATTATGTCCATTCTGCAATTTGCTAATCCGAAAGTTTTTCATGTCATTATCATTCATGATAACTGTTAAATGTGTAACACCCCCAAACCCACACCCTGCCAGATGGCAAAATATGGACTCGGAGACGCTACGACGATGCGATCCTTTGACTAATAACTTGACTTTGTTGACCAGTCAATAAAAATTCATAAATACGGAAGACTTAAATCAATTAACAATAATATTCAATTAAGTAAATGCGGAAGTCTGAACAATATAAATAGTGTCATAAATATGATTGACTTTAGGGATGACACTAAGACCCTGTCATGTGCATAACATCATCATCATCACGAGCAAATCTGTAGTCACCAGCACCATCATCCACTGTAGAATTAGTACCTGTAGGATCATACAGGGAAAGCAGTATTCCATGAGCAATTACGCCCAGTGTGTAAGGCACAAGTAGATATAGAATCATAACGATAAACATGATGACAATAAACTCAATAATGATATAATCAATAGGCAGTGACATGATGAGTCAACAATGTAAATCAATAACTTCTAGACGATACAATTCGATAATATCACTTTGAGAATTATCCTAATGTGAGACAATATTAATTTGGATAATGATTAAAAGAAAGACCCAATCCGATACATTCTTTTATAATAAGACTATTCATGGAAGGACGATCCAATAAGCCCGAATGATAAGGGTCAATTTCCAAGAAACAATGGGATAGAGATCCGATAAATAAAAGGACAATGACAAGACTGGTCAACTTTAGTAATATAGAAACTCAATATTACTATGATAAATCAGATATGCCCATATGGTGCAAACCATAGGGTGGTTCATCAATTTCGATATAAGGTCCATTGACACTTCAATAATATAATACTCTTTGAAACAATAAGGCCAATCAGAAATGGATCAAAGGCCAGTTGAACAATAATTGAGATCAATCCGGTAAGGTCAAGTAATAAAGAATAAACTTTCAAGGGCCAATAAGAAGGATACAACTTTAATAAAATACTTTGAACGATATGATCCAACGATAAGGAACTATATTCCAAAGGTTAACAATGGTTTCACTTTACATCCGATCCGATAAGACCAATCAATATAATCAGTGTAGTCGATCCGGTAAGGCCAAACAATAAATAATAGACCTACAAAGGTCAACAATAATGATATAGCTTTGAGAACGATATGGCCAACAATAGAGAATTGTACTCCAAATGTCAAGAGTGCTTTAAATCTACATCCGGTCCGATCCGATCCGATAAGGCCAAATCAATAGGGAGAAACACTCCAAGGCCACAATATTCTTTCTTTCTTTAATCAATGAGAAGCACTTGAACAATGGAAACAATATGGAGCACTGGTATAATAGAGGGAATATGAAGTACTTGAATCAATGTTTCGATATAGGACTTTCGATACAATATGATTGATGGTAGAAGATATAAATCCTATATTTTGCACCTCCTCTATTATCTTTTCCCAAATCTGTGGGTGGCTCATTTTACAACACAGTCCTATTTTCACAGTAATAATCTAGGTGATATATAGGTGATTAAGTTAGACTTGTCCATATTAATATTTTCATGTGCCTTTGGGTTCATTCAATACAGAGCTCATAAAGCATAAAGCCAAACAGTACAGAGCTCATACGATACAGTAAAATTACGTACTCTGAGTTGCCATGATAAATAACGATAAGGGTCAACGGGGGTACCTGCCGTGACTAAGTAAAATGCCCATCAAGTGGGGAGGATGCTCGAGTATCCTCTTTGTTACAGGGAGGGGAGCACTCCAAGTAACAGGAGCAGAGTGGGGAAGCTGCAGCTAGGCCACTGGCCCCTAACGGTATAAAACGATAAACAACAGTAACTCCCAACAGTACACATGGCAACCATAATCTTGTCTTGTTACCCTTACGTGATATCTAGTATATATCCTTAACGTAGCATGAAAATATATAATATAAGTAGGGTACAACAGTGGAAAAGTTTCTGCAATCGATCTATTTTATATCGGTGAGAAAATAGGATAAAGTGACTAGGTTAGTGAACATCACGGGCCGTGATATCTGTGTCACGGCCGTGACATAGAATGTCACGGGCCGTTACGGGATATCACGCCCCGTGAGAGATCAAGGTGGAGTTCTGGTGGCTAGAATAACGGGTCGTGATGTGTCTGTCACGGCCGTGACAACAAGTGTCACGGGCCGTGAAGAGTCATCACGCCCCGTTAAACAGCAGTATTTCTCCAGTCACGGGTCGCGACTCGTGTCACGACCGTGAAGGGAAGATTGGCTACTCTGCTGTGGTGGTTACGGGCCGTGACATTGCATCACGGGCCGTAAGTCACCCGTACGGACATCACGATCGTGAAGGTTCACGATCGCGATCCCGACGCGCGATGCGCATCCTGGTCACGGGCCGTGACAGGGTGTCACGACCGTGACCATATGCGTTACGGGTCGTGACCTGTGTCACGACCGTGAAACCAGTCATCACGACCGCGATCTCGGTGTCACGGTCGGATGCCGAAAGGTATTAGGGTCTGGACGCTATCTCACGGGTCGTGACATGGGCGTCACGACCGTGACAGTGTCGTTACGGGTCGTGACCATGGAGTCACGACCGTGAAGTTGGCCATCACGACCGCAACTCTCATCACGGTCGGATGCCGAACGCGGTCTGGACATCATCACGGGTCGTGACATGGGTGTCACGACCGTGAGACGGTCATCACGGGTCGTGACATGGGTGTCACGACCGTTATCTTCATCATCACGGGCCGTTACAAGGTCATCACGGCCGTGACGGTACAGGGGTTCGTCTGATTCCAGTCCGATTCAAAGTCCGATTTTAGTCCTTGTTGCATCCGTTAATATGAGAAGATGAAACCATAAAATTTTGGATAAAAGGCCGACATGAAACCAAGTTTTTGGAACATAATAATCCAAATTAAAAATCGAATCAGTAGCATGATCAAGGATGACAAAAATAGAGAACATGATCTTAATCCTGCATGATATAATCAAAGGGATGAAAAATCTGGATAACTCTAGAGCATGATCACGATATAAAATCAATATTCATAGGATTATGAATCATCTTTAGAACTCTAGGAAAATGATCAACTATATGAAATCTAGATCTACAAGTGATCCGCCAGAATACACACCTTAAGGCCTAAGCTTCGGTGTTGATTCCTTCACGCGTTCTCGGTGTTCCTCTGCAGCGGTTCCTCTCCTACAACTTCCCCAAGTTAGGAGATGATCAATCATAGCAGAAGATAGATTTTTCAGCCTTACCTTGAGACTTTTGGGTAAGGGGCAGAGGGAGAAGAAGAAAGCTAGGGCCGGCTTTAGAAAAGAGAATAATATTTTCTGAGGGCATGAATTTATAGCTTAGGAATTCAGGTCTTTGATCAAATCTGAATTTGTCTCAGATTTAAAGATAAATTTCGAAATTCAAATATTATTTCCTTCTTGATAGATAATGAAATATCTTTTTGGGGAAATAAAAATCTGAGGAGATAACTTTGTGAGGAGATAAAAATCTGAGGAGATAACTTTGTGAGGAGATAAAAATCTGAGGAGATAAAATCTTTAATCTTCTAATTAGGGAAATATATTTGGAGGAAATAAATCTGAGGAGATTAAACTTATGAGAGGATAAAATTTGAGTTAGGTTTGGAGATAAATTGAAGATGAAATCTGGATAGTTACAAAATGTCTATTTTGTTAAGCATTTAGAATAAACGTATATATAATTTTTTTAATTCCAGATTTTTCTAGAGCAGTTAGTGGCTCATTATTTAGCCAATTTATACCTCGGTGGTTGGTAAGTAACATCGTTGACGGAAGCTAGTTAGAAATATATGACCATTATATGAGTAGTATCATGAAGAAAATCTTCCATATCGACGATGTCGTACAATTCTCAAACATCAAAAAGATAAATTATGCTTTCATATGTGTTTAACACCTTTCGTCAGAAGGACGTATCAAGCTAACCACCGGACAAACGTATAGAACAAGCTCACATTGCATATTAATTATGGAATGTCTATAAATGCATGTAACATGTTTGGACAGTCCTATGAAACGGTATGGACTGACAAAAGAGTACATGCAAGGGATTTAGTTGGAAGAAACGTACAAAATATGATGGAAAATTAGACAAATGGAAACTCACGGAGATGAAAGTAATGCGGATCGGATGTTTTTTTACGAAAAAAAATTATCCTACTTTTTTTTATGATTTTTTAATAAAAAAATGTATCAGTTTTTTAGGTAATTTTTTTGGGCTCCTATATTTTTATAATTTTATTATTTATAATAATATTAAAAATATTTTATTATATAAATTAACAATAACTACATGTTATAATATAGTAATATCATTATTTATTACTTATATAATTTTGTTAATATTTATTCACAAAACTTATACGTTAATTGAGTAATTTTTATATATTAAAACAAAATATTATAATAATACATATATTAATAAAATTTTAATTATGTAGGTCTTCATCGGATCGAGAACGGGTGGTTTTTTCAAAATTTAAAAATTAAACTTAGAAAAAAATCTAAAAATTTTATGTCGGATCGAATCAATTTTTTTTCAGTTTTTTACTTCTACTCATACATATAACGGTCGAAAATTTAGTGCAATTCCCCAAAATCCGTGAAGTCGCATAATTAAATTGAATTTCATATTTTCATTTAACAAATGAATGAGTCACTAAAATAATCCTTTTCTCCATTCATAATTTCTTTTTCCGGTTAATAAAATAATATGGGCATTATTTTCATTCTCCATAAATCATTATTAGATTTATTTCTCATCTAATTAATTAATTTTTAGATCGGCAGCATGTGAATTTCTGCGTATGAGTTTAAACTTCAGAAAATTATTGGGTTAATATTGGGCCAGAACTTTAGAAGATATGTCATACGAGTGAACAGCTCTCCAAACCTGGTCTATATATGGACCAAAGATGTGTGTCAAATAATTGAGACCAATAACTTGGTGACCAACTAAGTTATATATGACATAATGATAGTATAATAAGTGTTACTCTTCAACTTTAGTTTTAATTCTTCATCATTTATATTATCGGCTATTACCATGTTTTGTTGGGTCCGGATGATTATCATTCATCCACGTGATATAGTAATCTTTTTTACCCACCTCGTGACCCAATCAATTTTTAAAATCATAAAAATCATCAAATAAAATTTATGATCGATTAAACTTCACATTCTAGTCGAGTTCTTGGCAATACTATCTTCATGCACCCTAATTCTCTCGGGTAATATAGTGCACGATATCTTTCCTTATTTGACTGAAGAATCCAAAAGATCCTACACTATTTTCTAAACTTTTACAATAATCCTATAAATATTATACCACTAAGTTTTCATCCAATCATTTTGAATAATCACATCCTACACTTCACTTGAATCTTAGGACCAACATCTACGTGAACTACAAGTCACTTGTCATATCCTCTATTATCATAATATCTTACACTATCTTTAAATCACCATATTTTAGTATATCACAACTATGAGTGTCCGAACTTCATTGATATATACATCTTTTCAAATATCACAATGTAACTTGATCAGTACCAATCTTGGTACATTTCATAATCAATCTCTTGTGCTATTGAAGTTTGATAGTGGATCATCATTCTAATCATATTTATTAATATGCAGTTTCACTCAAGGTGAATTCATACTCTCTTCAAGAACTCTTCATTCATAAAATATATACCCCTTTGAACATGACCTATACTTTTGGTCAACATGGTAATGGTTTACTTTTTTAGTCATAACTTTTTTCTTTAGACCTTTAATTATGGTAGTTTTTTTTATCTTACATAAGTAAAACTTTAATATCTAATTATTCACCGTCATTCATCGTGTCTGGATGAGGTAAAATCTATCCACTTTATATTACCACTTGCAACATTGATCATGGGCAATTGGATAATCACTTTAATCAGGACATGCACATTATAACCATAATATATATATATATATATATATATATA
>LTAE01012669.1:0-13542 GCA_001647135.1 Pontederia paniculata
CTAGGCGTCCACTTCTCCTTGGATCGCCCGTTCTCCATCTTGAGGTTATAAAGGTGTTGCTTTCGGTCGCCCATTCTCATCATCGGGCGACCTCTCCTCTTAAGCCTATTTCTTCGATCGTCCCTTTTATATCTTTGGTCGATCGTTCATCCCTTTGCTCCTCTTCACACATGTTCTCCTCCAATATTGGTCGACCACTTCATATGCTTAGGATGACCTCTGTACACATAGAGTTCCTCTGATATGTATCTTGTGTACATAGGTCGTCCATTCCTTTAGCTTCGATCGACCTTCCATATTCTGAACTTGAATATCCTATTTCAGAAATCAGCTCAATAAGTTCATTAGTTCAGAACTAAGTTCCCTTACAAATTTGTGATCATCAAAATAATCTCGGGATCCTAGATTCAACATTGAATTCCTTTGATTCAATTATCTACTATATTTTTATAGGCCTAGAAAGTCTTAATGGCATCGCGATACAAGTTAATGACATTCATACCTATTAAAGGTTCATTAATGACTAATTGTGTTAATTGAATAACTTAGGGCAATAGTATGATAAGATGTATAAAATGGTCCTCGGCAAAAAAAAGTAAATTGGGTTTTAATCAATTGAATAGAAAAGAATGGGCATTTTGTCAAGCAATATGCAACTAAGGTTCTTGCAACTAAACAAAAATTAAAAGACTAAACTGGGCCAGAACATGATATTTTTGCAATTGAATGGCTAATAATATGTAAAAGTAAAACAATAACTGAATGAGAAAAGTCAAAAGATAAGTTAAAGGTGAATGACTTTTGCTGATTACCCTCATGATATCTATATATATAATTTTTATTATATATATATATATATATATAGGCTTCATCTCTGATAGGATAATTATCTTTCTTGCTTTTGATCTCATTCAACTAATAGAGGATGACACTATTCATGAAGATGTTCGTGATCTGATGATTTGCACATGATTAGTCTAGCTTGAGTCTAGTCTGTTGTTGCATTAGTATTTAGTTAAAGTTTTTAGTGATGTCTTTTCTTTACTTTGAATAATGTAAAAGAATAATTTATTTATCTAGATTATTGAATAGAGTGTTATTTTGAGTTGTTACTTTCGCATTGTGTCTATCATGTTGATTATTTTTTTGGTCAAATATAAAATCAACGAAAAATATCATAGTATTTTCAAATTTGTATTCTATCACGTAACAATGTTGAGATATTACATTAACAAAATAATAATATTTTATTATAGAATTAATGATTAATTAAGTTAAAAAGAGTCTCTAATTCTCCATCCATCTTGATTAATCTGCTTGCATGATTAAAGGAATACTTGAACTCGCGGGCCAATGCTTCCGATTCTCGAGCGAGGTGAGACAGATGCAAAGCAAATCGGACAATCGAAACATATCAATTATTTCTTTCAATTCTTACCGAAAAACCAAATAAATATGCATTGTACAGAAAATATGTTATTCCAATTTTCAGCCTTGCGATCACTCAATTTTTTTTCTTTATAATTTCAGTTATTGATTACAGCATCAAATATATATCGCTTTTAACAATAATCAAATATTATTTTATTTTCCAATCGAATATTTAAAATTCAAATTGTTACCATTCATTGACTGTTTAATTAAGTTAAATGCAAAGTGTATAAAAAAATAAATTCTCTCACTTCATTTTAAGGCCTATTATTTGTAGTTTGTTTTCTTGTTTCTTCTTCGATGTTCTCACAATGTCTGATGTGAAACATAATTTAACCATGACAAATGTACTATTTAAATATAGAATATTTAATTTTAATGATAAAAATGTAAAAGTTTAGTTCTTTCAAAAAGTCCGAAGTCTACAAAACCAATTAAATCAACTATATTTCTTTCTTTTCATACGTTCAATTAATAAGCGTGTGCTGTACATAATTAATGTAGGTACGTACATGTGACAAGTCGAGCGACAAACGTGGCGTCATTGTGTAGGGGATCGACATGATTTTTACCATTTTTAGAATTTGGCCTTCGCATTTCCTTTCTTTTTAATGATTGGATATATACTTGGATCATTCATGTCTCATTAATATAATACAGTTAAACAAAAAAAAACCATAAATTTGTTTTAGAATGTGCCACTGGATCTTGATCTTTTCAGATCTACTGCTACCTGCGCATTTAAGTTTTTGAGAGAAGATTTATTATAACTTTTATCTTTTCTTCGTGTGAATATTCATATTAAACGATAAGTTAGATCAATATCGATGATCGTGTAATAATATGAAATCTTATTTCAGAGTCAGCAATAGTTATTGAACGATTTAATTAACTAAAAAATTGAATAAAAAATGCCACAAGTTTAAATTTTGAAAACACCATTTTAAATTCTCTATACATCATCGGAATCTTTTTAAGACTATTTAACCTCCATAACTTATTTTAACATTTCTTATTACGTAGGCTCCATGGATACTTTATTGCCAATTATTTTATACAACTAGTTGTATTTTCTTACGCTAATAAAATAAAGATAAATTTTCAACGAAAAAAAGGTAATTTCGAACCCCCAAAACAATAATTGGAGGCATTAATTATCATTGAATGACTTATTAATTTCCCACGAGTAACTTAATTGATTTTTCTAATTCTGCATTATAAAAAGGGTAAATAGATAATTCAAATCGAGATAACTTCGAATTATTTATCATTAATTAATGTACAAGATATATAAATCTACTGTGATTATATACACACATATATAAAAAAGGTGTAGTTCACAATATTAATCAATAAAAATTATAAAAATGATACTAAATGAAAGTTTCGTACGCACTTAAGCAAGTTTTGTTATCAAGTATACAAAAGATTTGGACAATTTTTCAATTCGTGCATGTCATCCTTGAGCAGGGGTCATGCTAATCTTCTATGTAACGTTTCAATTTTATCGGATGTCTCCGTTTGGTTGACATAGATAATTAGCGAGTCTGTCTCCCGAGTTGAAAGACAAAGAAGGTAGTAGCTCCGAAATTCTCTACTAGAATATTATCGATTCACCGCGTGAGCCCGAACATCGAATTAGTCGGGTGCTAGTAGTCCTGGAATACCGGTGAGTAAAAAAAAAAAAGTATACAAAAAATTTTTGCTAACAGCTTTAGATGATAATAATTGGAAAACAAAAATATATATATATGTATATATATATATATATATATATCATTATATAATATAATGTAACGTATCTATATATACGTGCGCGCGCAGCCCGGAGTCACTGGCATCTCAACTTAGACACCAACCTCAATCATCACCATGCAGCAGCAGCTCATGGCACTTCTCTCTGCAACCTCGCTGTGGTTATTATTGCATTGCATGTTCCCATTACTGCCTCTAGTGGCCTCCAGCCCTCCGCCGGACCCGATACAGTGCGCCTCCGGCTCATGCACGCTCACCAACGTTTACGCCGCGTTCCCGGACCGCTCGACCTGCTCGGTCGGGAGCGTCGCCTACCCGACCACCGAGCAAGAGCTCGTCGCCGTGGTGGCCAACGCGACGACCAACAAGACCAAGATGAAGGCCGCGACCCGTTACTCGCACAGCATCCCGAAGCTGGCGTGCCCCGGCGACGGTAACGGCGGGGGGCTCGTCATCAGCACGCGCCGCCTGGACCGCGTGATGAGAGTCGACGCTGTGACTATGACGGCGACGGTGGAGCCGGGCGTCATGCTCAGGGACTTGATCAAGGCCGCAGCGAACGCCGGCCTGGCGCTGCCCTACGCGCCGTACTGGTGGGGCTTGACCGTCGGCGGCCTCCTGGCGACGGGCGCGCACGGGAGTTCTCTGTGGGGGAAGGGGAGCGCAGTGCACGAGTACGTCGTCGGGATCCGGCTGGTGGCACCGGCGTCGGAGGCGGAGGGCTATGCCAAGGTGTTGGAGTTGGATGTAGGACACCCTCTCATGGACGCGGCCAAGGTGTCGTTGGGTGTCCTTGGTGTTGTTTCACAGGTAATGCATTTATTTGTTGTCATATGCTTTTCTGATGTTATGGAGTACATATTTAATAATAAATTATTATGCACCTGACAAGATAAGTAATTGGATCAAATAATCTTGTCGATGGAAATTAAAAGATTGAGTCAATTTATTAGATACGAGAAGATAACTTATTTATTACATTATCAAATCTTAGGTAATATTTGGTAAGGTCTTTTGTTCTTTTGTGGATATATATATATATATATATTCTTAATTTAATTGAAAAAATAACTAAGCCGTGAAATTTAATAGTAAATAATTATGAGATCTGGAATTGTTTTATAGTTGAAATTGTAATATCGATTGCCGAAGGTGTAATTTTGTTTCAATGGAAATGTCATTCAAGTTATGTTACACTGCTTGCTTTAATGGAAATGTAATATCGATAACTAATATGTTTGGATAGAGAGGTGAAGGGAAGAAAAAGATAATGAAAGAAAAAATGAAGAAAAAATATCTTTCATTTAATTTTAATTAATTAAAAAATAAAAATTATTTAGTTAAAAAGGGGAATTTTTTTTAACTTTCTTTTAAAAAATACTTAAATAAATAATTTATCTTCTATTCTCTTAAGTTCAGTTTTTGTTAGTTTTGCAGTATACTATTCCGTTCCAAGAATACGAACGAAAGGGAAGAAATTTATGTAACAAATGAAATTCTATACCAAAATATTATTGGAGTCAACGATCAAAGTCAGAAAAAAATAAATTTAGTTATTATTAAATAATTTAATTTTTTAATTTTTTAAATAATAACATATTATTAAATTAGTTATTCCTGGTTCATGCAGTTAGATATGCATCATGTGAGTATTTATTACAAGAGGGGTTATCTGTGGATACTTGGGAAAACTTAGAAAGGCCATTAAAGGAAGAAGACAAAGAGGAAATTAATATATGTATATATATAATATCAATTTGATTAAAATTATATAGGAAATGATCCGATCGTAATTGGTAATTTCTTTTTTATTTACATCTTAATAATTGAATAAAATAGAAAAACACAAAATATGGATCGATTACGCGCGTATTATTAATCATATATTACTTTTTAGGTAAGATTATGTAATCACAGACAGTAGTAAGTGGCATGAATGGCATGCATCAATCTACTTTTATTTTTCTGTGTAGATTACTTTGGCGTTGCAGCCAATGTTCAAACGGTCCATCACCTTTAAGGAGTTGGATGGCGACTCCAACCTCGCGGACGTGGCTCTCATGTTCGGCGAGCAGCACGAGTTTGCCGACATAACGTGGTTCCCTGCCCACAGAAAGGTCGTGTATCGCTTGGACGATCGCGTGCCGGCCAACGTCCCCGGCGAAGGCGCCAATCACTTCATCGGCTTCCAGTCGACCGCCACACTCGCCTTGGGCGTAAATAGAGTCGCAGGTAGATTCTATATGAGCCAAACTCTCGTATGTTGTTACGTAGTATATACATACAAAATCTAGTAATTTGGAATTTTTGTCGCCTGTAGAGGAGGCGGTGGAAGCCACAAGATACGGTGCAGGCAAATGCGCGGACTCAATGCTGACCATGAGTGCGATGGCCCTCGCCGGCTACGGCTTCATGAACAACGGCTTGCTGTTTACAGGCTACCCGGTGATCGGCTACCAGCACCGTCTCCAGTCCTCCGGAGGCTGCATCGATGGTCGGGAGGACGCCCTCCTCACGGCCTGCCCCTGGGATCCAAGAGTTAAGGGCGAGTTCTTCTTCCAGACCGGCGTTAGCATCGGCCTCTCCAAGGTCAAGGACTTCATCCTCGACGTGCAGAAACTCCGGGACATTGTTCCGGACGCGCTCTGCGGCATCGGGCTCTACGCCGGCATCCTCATGGGCTACGTGAAGGCCTCCACGGCGTACCTGGGCAAGGCGGAGGACTCGGTGGACTTCGACATCACCTACTACCGCAGTCACAACCCAATGGCGCCGCGGCTCTACGAGGACGTGTTCGAGGAGATCGAGCAGATGGCGCTGTTCAAGTACGGCGGCTTCCCGCATTGGGGCAAGAACCGGAACCTGGCGTTCGACGGGGTGATTCACAAGTACCCAAAGGGTTCACAGTTTTTGGAGGCTAAGAAGGTAATCGATCCCGAGGGACTCTTCTCCAGCGTGTGGAGCAATCAGATTCTGGGCTTAGGCGGGAGTACGAGCATATGGAAGGATGGGTGTGCACTGGAGGGGCTGTGCATTTGCTCGGAAGACAGCCACTGTGCGCCGGACAATGGGTACTACTGCCGCCCTGGTAAAGTGTACAAGGATGCAAGAGTTTGCGCTCAGATTTAATAGGTGGGCTTATTTTGATGAAACTCTTACTTCAAAACTATTTATGATTACAACTAAAAGAAATATATCTGAGGTTTATGCACTCTTCCCAACCTACTAGATGTTCTACCATAGTAAAATGCGTAAATAACGTCTTCAACTGTAACATCTCAAATCCAATTTGGACTCATGATCTATGCCAATTTAAAATCCAATGGCTCATAATCATCTTTGTATTTTGTTTCAGTGAAACTAACGTTTAGCCTTTATCTTAAATCTTTATTTTCTTCGAAATTGATTTTCATATTTTTTGTAACATCGATTTATTCAAAAGATTATTCGTCTTAGCCACATAATCGATACGAATTTAAAACACGTTTCTAATAATAAAAACATAACTATTTACAAGTTGATGACTCAGATATTTTATCCACTTAGAACTAATCTTTGACTTTGTCTTGAGTTATATACTTTTTTCTACGAGCACAACAAAATAAGCAAAACATGAGTAGAAATTTAGCTTAATGATCAGACAATTTCTTTTATAGCACTTTGAGGTTAGATGACCGTTGCACTTAGAGCTTGGAATAGAATCAAGATGTCGTCCTACTGCTATCATCACCGTTTTATTGATCTTAACAATGTTCTGACCTACTTCATCCCTATTTTATTGGTCTTAACAATGTTCTAATCTATTATAACGCTGTCAAATTTACACTCCATCATGTGGCTGAATATGAAGACGCTATGATATTACTTTTTAACTTTACATTTGATCAAAAGATTGATTAACAATATGAATACATCATGCGAAAGCAACAATATTTAAAATAACATTTCATAAATAAGTCTAACCAAAATAAAATATTCTATTACATTGTTCACTAATAAAAAGATATAACTAATAAAGAAGTTCCATAATCACTAATGACAACTGAATAGGCACACGCTAGATTTCCTATCATATGCAAGTCTTCAGATTAAAAACATCTGCATTACCAATGTCATCGCCTATCAATTGTGTTTATCGCTTGCAGGATCAAAAGTAGAGGAGATAATTCTCTAATATATATGCTGGTAAAATAAGAAAATATTATTAATATGTTATCATCATTAGTAGTGTTAGTTTTTTTCTTGTGTTCAATGATTTTTATACATGAACGACCAAAACAATAGTTGCACCATATGATGCATAGTAATTTTGAGGTTCAGTATGTTCTTGACCATTAATTCTTTACTTTATGTTCTTCTAATCAATATCATAAGTGGCAAGAATATCGATCAATTGCATTAATATACGCAGTAGAGACAGTATTCAGTATGTTCATGCCTAGTCAGTACTTAGGACCACTTTATTCTTTTTTAATTATCTTCTCCCAAGTTCCTTAAACATTATAATCAGTAGTAAACCTTTTAAGCGCAATGAAGATCCAGGCTGACCCGTCGTAGGCCAAGCTAGCTAGGCCATGAAGCGCGCATCAGGAGGGACGAATTCCTAAACAAGAGGGTATGAATCCTAAATATGAGGGACTAAATCCCATATACTAGATATTTAAACAAGAGAGAACAAATCCCTACATCTGGCCATTTCTCTTCATGCAATAAATTCAAACACAAAATATTAATAGTTTTTAAGTCCTATTATTAGTTGAGCAGTATACTCACTTCTAGGTTATCTTCAAAGCAATAGATCAAAGTAGTGATATCAAGCAATCATTCAGTAAGATTAATCAAGTCTTTCTTTCAATAATATATAAACCAACATTAGGATCTATTAATAGAAAAAAAGTTTGAGTTTACGTCATGCGAAGGCTGAAACATGAGGGTGGACTTCACGGTGTGAGAAACATGACTTCAAGTGTGAGAAACAAGTGTGACAAGAGGTTCACGAGCGTGTATTACAGATTCACGATCATGACGAGAAGTTCACGGGCATGAAAATCTCCCTCATAGACGTGAAATCCATCCTTGTGGCCGTGAGCATGTAGGTTTGCTTAATATTCGTAGTCGTGAAACCATTTTCATGGCTGAGTGATAGGTTCACAATCGTGAACTCCGTTTCGTGATTGTGACTGAAGGAGTTGCACGATTGTGTGATATCATCATGATCATGACATATGCTTTCATGACCATTATCGAGGCAATGCGGATTTGCCAGATGGAGTCACGATCGTGAAACCATGTTTCATGGTCGTGACCGTGACGATCATTGTTGTTTTTTCATCTTTCGTATAGGAGATTTCACAGCCATGATTATAAATTAATTCTAATTAGAACAAGAATCCATCGTATTATTATCTGTCATCAAAGACATATGTAGATGGATCTATCTATGTACTCTATAACCTAGAGATCATACTATGATCAATCTTGTAGAATTTCCTCAATCGTTCATATATGCAAGAACCTAAAATTGATCCTTGAGTTACATACCTTAATTCCATATCTAACTTCTTCTTTCTTATTTGTGTTTGTTCTTTTGGTTCCCCTCCCACGATAGATCTTCTTCATGTTTTTTCCTCCTATAGGTTTTGGCATAAAAATTAAGGAGAAAGAAAAAGTATGTTGAATCTAAGACCCCGAGATTATTTTGATGGTCACAAATTAATGAGGAAGCTTAGTTATACTAATAAATTTTGAATCTAAGATAGGAATTTTGCTTTTGTCAGTCATAGGTCGTCCAAAGGTAGTGGAATGATCGACCTATGTATAGAGAAGAGTGGAGAAAAATCCAAAGTATAGAGAGGTCGTCCTAAGTATACGAAGATGGCGACCGAAGGTAGGAGCTGAAGGCTGAAGTTTTGAAGCTAAGTGTAGAAAGGTCGACCGAAGCTAGAGATGGGACGACCAATGATGGAATCAAGTTATGAATGACCTACAATGATGACGATAGGTTGCCCGATGTGTATGTGTGAAGTCAATGGGTGATCGAAGGTTGGAGGTCAACAATTCAACGGATGAAGACTCGGGCGCTCCAAGGTTAAGTGGATGTTCTATGAAGAAAGGAAGTAAAGGCGTTTTGAAGTGAAGGCAAGTTAGATCGCCCGAAGTGTTCTGAGTAGAGTTAGTGGGCGATTGAAGAAGATTGAACAAAACTATCGTAGAAAAAGTTGAGTCAACTAAGGTCGCTCGATGTCTTAGTCTGATATCAGTGGGCGACCAAAGCAATTCAGAGGAAGAAGAAAGGTCGTCCAAAGTATTCAGTGCGAAATCAGTGGACGATTGAAGAAATTCAAAGGAAGAAGAAATGTCACCCAAAGTATTCAGTGCGGAATCAGTGGACGACCGAAGAAATTCAAAGGAAAAAGAAAGGTCACCCAAAGTATTTAGTGCGGAATCAAAGATGACCAAAGTAGTTCAGAAGAAAAAGATAGGTTTCCCAATGTGTTCTGAGTAAAGTCATCGCCCACAGTGGACTTGAAGATATCAACTAAAGGAAGGATCCGAGCAAAGGTCGTCCGAAGTCTCTGGGTGAAATCAGAGGGCGACCAAAAGATTGGTTAAAGAAAAGAAGTTCGAGACAAGAAAGGTCGTCCGATGGATTAATGTAACATTAGTGGGCGACCAAAGCAGCTTGAAGCAAAGACGTGAGAGAAGCAAGGGTCACCGGATGTGTTCAGTGGGACAACAATGGGCGACAGAATCAACTCGAAGAAATTCGAAAAAAAATATAGGTCGCCCGAAGAAATTTAGGACGACCTATGGAAGCTGAGCTGATGAACTAATGCTCAAGTCCACGATTTCGGATGCCCGAAGATGGACTATGGACGACCAAAGCACTAGCCTATAGACTGAAGATCGAATTCACTAGAGCAGCGGTCACCCGATGAGAAGAAGCGGTCGATCAAGGAGTAGGTGAAAGGTATTGTACTTTGCTTAATGGCTAGTTTATGTGAGAGGGTGATTAAATTATTTGTAAGGCTATAAAATTGTGTCCCAGGAGTTTTGGGAACTAACTTTGGCTATTTAGATTCTGAGAACTTGTGAGCTTAAGAGATAAGCTTTAGTTCCTCCTTCTAAGAGAATTCTTGTGAGAATTCAGAGTAGAAGGAAGTTTTTAAGTGTTTCAAGTTTTGAGCTGAAAATTGTAAGAGATTTTTCCCTTGTCCTCAAAAGGAGAAGAAAATTGTAAGGGAGCATTCGCCCTTGAAGAAGGAAAGATAGTGATTCCGGAGGTCCCGTGATCGAGAAGATCAGAGTGGGGACGTAGACCAAGAGTTTCGACTGAACCTCGTCAACAAACTTGTTGTATTTGTTTTTCTCTTTGCATTCTACTTTACTTGAAATTGTTTTGTGATTGCTTCTGCTAAGTTAATTCTTTTAGAGTTAAAATTTTAATACACCAATTTCACCCCCCTCTTGTTGCCATCTAGTCCCTACAATTGATATTAGAGCGGGTTACTAATAAATTTGTGTTTTTTTTACAAATTTTGTATAGACTTAATAATCTAGAGCTAAAATGACATCAAATGGATTTACTCTCGGTGAAGGACAATCTACCTCCAGACCTCCCCTTTACATTGCATCCAATTTTTCTTACTAGAAAATTAGATTGCAAACCTATGTCTGTTCCATCGACAATGACATTTGGGATGTCATTGAAAATGACTTTGCTTACCTACAAAAGAAGTAAATGGTGTTCAAGTTTCTTTACCTAGCAGTGAGTATGATTTTACTACTAAAAATATAATTAAGCCTAAAAATATAATTAAGCTGGACTGAAAAGCTAAAAATATTTTTTCACTGTACACTAGACCAAACTGAATTTAATTGAATTTCTTCTTGCTCAAGTGCCAACGAAATCTAAAAGAAACTACTTATTACTCATGAAGGAACTGAGAAAGTAAAAGAATCAAAACTAAACATCTTAAATCACCAATATGATTCCTTTAAAATGAAACATGATGAATTTGTTAATAATATGCTAGTTCATTTTAATGATGTGGTAAATGGGTTAGACGCTTTGGATGAGCCAAGATCTAATGCTCAGAAAGTTAAAAAGTTTCTTAGGTCCCTGATACCGAAGTGACATATGAAGAGAATTGTGGTCGAGGGACAACATGATCTCAACAAACTTGACTTCGACGATCTCATAGGGTCCCTCTTGACCTATGAGATGTCTCTTGAGGAAGAGAAAGAAGAAGCA
Source organism: Pontederia paniculata (assembly GCA_001647135.1). NCBI lineage: Eukaryota > Viridiplantae > Streptophyta > Magnoliopsida > Commelinales > Pontederiaceae > Pontederia > Pontederia paniculata. The sequence continues at coordinate 11,441 of LTAE01012669.1, forward strand.
AGCTCAAGGAAGAAGGCTTTAGCTCTCAAGTCTAAGAAGGTTGAGAGTGAAGATGAGCAAGAAGAAACTGATGAGAATGATGAAGATTTCGATGAGAATAAGCTGGCCCTCTATGCAAAGAGACTCAGGAAATTCATGAAGCTCTCTAAGAAGAAGAGAGGTTTAAAGAAGAAGGGACTAATTCACAAGTCCAAGGTCAAATGCTACGAGTGCAACAAGCTTGGACACTCAAGAGTGAGTATCAAACTTTTAACAAGAAGAGCAAGGAGAAAGGCTCTTCGGATCACAAGAAGAAGAAGACACTCAAAATCACTTGGGATGACTCAAGTGATGAAGAAAATGAAGTTGAAGGAACATCTTCAGAAAAAGAGGAAGAAGCATTGTTGTGCCTCATGGTCAATGATGAGGTATCCTCCCTTTACTCAGATNGAAGATAACTGTGAGGATGATGTTATGTTTGACATGCATAAATAATTTAACATTATGATTAGAAAATATTCTATCTTGAAGAAGAAAAATGATAGTCTTCTCCAAGAAAATGATAAGCTGAAGGAAAATAATGTGATTTTTGAAAAACAAATTTGTGATTTGAATGCTAAGGTGTTAGTAAACAATAACAAGTCAGAAAAGTATGTTGATACTATTAGTTCCTTGAATATTGAGCTGCATAATGTTAAAAGTAAATTTGAAACTTTTTCTTATGTGGGAAAATGCTTGATGTAATGTTGTCACAACATAATAGTCCTTCGAATAAGAAAGGATTAGGCTTTGATTCCTTTAGTGATCGTGTGTCTCTAGGAACTATTTGTAAAAGCTTCACATTCTTTTGATATGAATTTGCTTAGTTCATCAACCTCTTGTACTTCCACTTGCATGAATGAGATTGTGAATGTTCCTACTAATTCTAATGCTAAGTGTGAAAACATTGTGAACTTTAAGGCTAAAATTGTTAAAGATGCTAAGTCTATTCATCTTCATACAAATACCATGTCTTCATCAAAGAAAAATGCAAGTGTTAGAAATAGAAATGCTACGTATAAGCATGAATAAAAGAATTATGCTTTCATGTATAAAAGGAGCAAAAAATATGCTCATATACATGCTCCTAGAAATGGTTATGTACATTACTATTTATATATTACACTTTTGCATGTGAACAAGAATTTGGTTAGACCTAAATTTCTGAATGCAAACAAATTTGCATCTCTGATGCATGCAAAAATATACATATTACATGCATCTATTTTATATTATTTTCTTAGTGTTTATATTAATTCATGCATTATTTTAGTTATTTCAGTTGATATTTCATTCATGAGTCAGATTCTACCTAAGTGTTATATATGGTTGATCTTCAGGGAAATCATATCAATTTATCGCAAAGTACCTCAAAGAGCATATTCGACCAAGGATATTCAGAAATTACGAAGCAAAGTGGACCGTGTTACACCAAAACGGCCCGTGTTCAACTCTGATTCCGAAGCCCGACCTTCATCATGCCAAAACAGCATGTGTTCAATCAAAACAGGCCGTATTCAACATTTAAGAAAAAGCTGCCGTGTTCACGTCGTGTTGGATCAAAATGAACACCATCGACGTCCCAGATTGCGCCATGTGTCATCATCGTAGAGAATCAACAGCCGTGTTCGCAGTCGTGTTGGGATCAAACTCTAATTTTGGCCAAAACGGGCTGTGTTGACCCAAAACGAACCGTGTTGTCCACCGCACAAGTCGGTTCATCCAATCTGATGACTCATATCAAGTCTTATTCAACTCAAACTCTTTCCAACCATGTGATGTCAAGCCTCACCTCTGAATTTCAGCTATAAATTGTCCTCCATACATCAAACTTCATATCTATGATCTTTGACAGCACATATTTCTCACAAGACAGAAAAGAATCAGAGACTCCTCATATTCTACAAATTTCTGATTAGCTTATAAGTCAGTCTTTGGAGGAGAAGCCTTGAAGAAGGATTGAAGATTTAGAGAGCAATAAGATTCTGCAGATCTGTTTGTTTTTCTAATCTTATTTCTTAAGGCTTAGAATCATCTTAGTTAGAAATAATTTTTGTTAAACCTTATTTAGTTTGTGATTTGAT
>LTAE01012670.1:2355-13540 GCA_001647135.1 Pontederia paniculata
ATATATATATATATATATATCGTTTGGTTGTTAATGACACCTACCCGTTCTTGTTGGATTCATTAGTTGTTGATAAGCTTATTAAAGGCTGTCACCAAAGCTCTAGACGCAACCTCGGCCTGGTTACTTCATGATAACAACAAATTATGTCATCTTTCTTCCTATTAAAATCATTATAAATATATATTTTTAACACAATCAAATGAGATTTGTTAGCCAGATAGGCTTATGGATAAAAACTTATTGATAATTTAAAAAAAAAAATAGTGAACACAATTCAGACTTCGCCTCAATTAAGATAGCCTTACAGATGAGACTCATAATAAAAACCTTTTTCGCTCCATCCAACTTCTGTTGATGATAGTTTAATTCTTTTTTATTTTGAGTTTAATTTGATCGCAAGGTGCGTGTATCTGGCGATTTCGATTAAATTATGAATTGTATGGACTTCAGCATAAGATCTTAAAAGTAGGGAGTTGGGCAAGTTAGTGTCATATTTTGCCGTTTGGGTCCTGATCCAAGTGGTGATCAGATAACTTTATTTGCCTTTAGAACGTGAGGAGGAGCCAGTTGAGTAGACGTTGCTTTCAGATATGTTGTCTTCGTTGATAAGAACTAAGGGAGGTTTTTGGATAACTGCTAGAATTTTGTTGTGGATAATATTTCTTTTCATATTTCTGCTAATTTTTTGTTAGATTTCTGCAAAATTTTCGTTAGATTTCTGCTCAAGGATATTGAAATATAAACAGGTCTAAGCAGCTAGTAAGAATTACTCCAAATAGACTTCGAGTGAAAAGAAAAAAAAAAGATGTTTTAATTTTTTAGATGATTTTGAAGCTTAGATTTAGGCAGAAAATAGTAATTGCAACATGTCTAGATCAATATTGTCCAGAGTTTATATAAAACTTTGACATAGTTTAAACTTGAATCGTAGCTTGTAAAGTTTGTATATCAATTAAATATAACTATAAATTAATTATTATAGTATTAAATAAAATAAATTTGTATATTTATTTAATCCAGACATTTAAATAATGTTATCAATTAATACATATTAGAATTATTATAATGAAGTTATCATTATTTTATCATAACCATGTTAGAAAAAATGCATTAAAATTGATGACAATAAAATTTAAAATTTGTTTTTTAACTTTTCTTAACCATAATCTAGATAAGCAAAATATTTAATATTTTGCAATTTTTTTAATAGTAGTATAATCAAATTTATAAGTAGAATCTAAAAATTTGTATTTTCTATATTAATTTTGTGTCGTTTATTTGAGTTAAATCTAGAGTCTAAACAAAACATCGCAGTACTATCAGTCGATGACAGTTGCAGATTTTCTAGGTTTCCATAGCTATTCGCAGGAAATTTGGTAGATAATAAGGGAATGAGAAAGACAAATGGCGATGCATTAGCCACCAAAGCCTTAGTCATCATTATCTCTTGTCATTTTGAATATGAACAGGATGTTGAAAAAGATAGATCACAGAGAAAGGTCTTGACTGTATTCTCAGGTTTGCAGCAAGTTGTTTAAATGGTGGCAATTGTCTGACAAAATTCTTGGGGCATCATGGTTACAACTGTAATCCAATAAACCAGAAGCTTTCATGAATTGTTTGGTTTGATGAGCACACCCTCTTTCCCCAGACCCAGCATGATTTAGTTGCAGCTGAAAAGATCAAACATGCAATGACATTACATAGTGGTCGACCATGTTCTGAACTTTTTTACTGTTTCACTGTCCATCTTCCAAATTACAGTTGGAGAACAGACAAGTTGGAACAGACATCTTAGGTTCCTGGCCAGCCTACTGTATAGTATCTTTAACAGGTGCCAGCTAGTCCAGGGAGACTCCATGTTCCTGGAACCACACAAGTGCCTCGATCAGTAATGGCGTCAGTTGCGTGAGGGAGAAAGCAAGCACATTACCACACAAAATAGTTTTCAATATAAAAGTGCCACCTTCCACATTCAAAGCCAGCAACATTATCTAAGAGAAAAAAAACAGGCAACTTTGGGGACCCGGACCTCACTAATTTGATATTTTAGTCTTGGACAATATTTACCTAATTCATAGATCAGAAGACAATAAATTAGCCATAATGTAGAATACATTGACCTGCCTAACAAAAGATTGGCCAATGAAATCGATTATTCTGTTCCTAGGAAAGGGGAACTATGAATAGCACACTGTTATTAAATATGGATAAAAAACTGTGTATACTTATTAGCGAATTGATGTTTATTAAACCACGTTTGACAAAGTCCAACGAATGCTACATTATTAGGTAAACATCATCCTCAAACTTTATGTAATTCAACATAATAGTAATTGACTAGGTTGTAATGTTATTGTCAACATTCTGCATGCAACCAAGAAGAAATTAAACATGAATAGCAACACTATTTTTATCAACTGTTTGTGTTTTGGTGCAGATATCGAGCAATTACGAGTGCTTACTATAGAGGTGCTCTTGGTGCCATGCTAGTTTATGACATCACAAGGAGACAGACATTCGATCATGTTGCAAGATGGCTTGATGAACTGAGAGCAAATGCTGACAGTTCGATTGTAGTCATGTTGATTGGAAACAAGTCTGATCTCACAGAGAAAAGGGCAGTTTCGGTTGAAGACGCTGTAGAATTCGCTGAGGAACAAGGGTTGTTCTTTTCAGAGGCATCAGCGCTTAGTGGGGATAATGTGGAGAGTGCATTCTTAAGGATTCTAGAGGAAATCCACGGAGTAGTTTCAAGGAAGGCCCTGGAGTGTGATGAAACAAAAAGGAACGGTGGTGCTGAAGTCCTTAACCTAAAAGGGACCAATTTGGCAGTACTATCTGAGGTTTCAGCAATGGAAACCAGTGCTATGATAAAAGGAAAACAGTGTGCATGTTTGTGAATGTTCTGTGTCAATACCCACAAATTTGTCATTTTGTTTCATTCCTTAATTGATATAAAGTTGTCGACTAGAAAGGATTGGCTGGTTTGCCCGTCCTTTAACTGAAATCATGAATGAATGGATAACCGAAGGCCATTCATTCTATGAAAAAGGAAGATGAAAGGAAGTGCATATCGGTGCCTGCGTGAGACTACATTGTTTTACAATGTCATTACAATTAGTTAAATCATTCCAATGATATCTGAAGGGAAAGCTGTAATCATTCACCATTCTCATCAAATAAATGAGTTTGTCAAATATGTTTCTTGTGTGGAGATAGCAGATGGAAACTAATCATCCAATCCCTATTGGCGCCGATCCAACTCGGCGGTGAGTTAGTGGGGGTTGCAGAGGGACAGCGCCCCCTACCCGGTAGGCCGGGAGTTTGGGGGCGGAGACCCCGAGAAAATTTTTTCTAAATGTAATTCCATTATTTTGTGGGTGGTTGCCTTAGCTTCATCATATATATGTTATTTTTGGAGCGGTCATGAACTCTGGTGGTTTTGAACATTAACATAGTGAAAACTCTCTGCGACAACCGTGGACGTAGGAGATCCATCTTCGAACCATGTAAAATTTGTGCGTGTTTTTCATGATCTTTCTACTCTTGTTCTTCGTATTTCCCAACATTTCGTTTGCAAAATTCAGTTTTTTTTACTCCAAGTAACAGATTTTATAAGTCCCAATATAATTTCAGATGTCTATACTGAATTAATTAACAGAATTATTCGTAATTCAAGTCATATAACTGAAGACATATAAAGTTCGCAACTCCTACAAGTTGAAATTTTCAGTTAACACTCTTATATTCATAGTAAGTTTACCACTCAAGAAAGAATCTGTTAGTCATCATGTAATACAAGTTGAGATGGTTGTGGAATGACATTAGAAAAGATCTATTGTGCATACCATTTAAAAATCCAATTTCTTCCATCCAAGGGCACATGCAACTTACTAAAACACACAACTCGTGCAAACAAAGATTTACCTACAAAACTTTTCCTCTTCGTGAGGAAATTATTATGGTTTTCTCATTGGATACGTCACATTTCTAATTAAGAGAACGTTTACCAACTACAGAAGCAGTAGAAGCAGCAACTTAACAACATGAATGAAATAAAATAACCTGAACCGTGTGTGGGTTTGCTTACTTCCTTTCCGTTTGCCGTCTCATTCGCTCCAGTACGACTCGTCGTTGGGCTTCCCACTCTCATCGTCATCCTCCTCTCCAATCTCAGCCTCCGCACACCGGAACCGCTTCACATCCTCAACAGCCGCCCGCCGGAAGAGCCCCAGGTCGACCGCGCCCGATACCATGTGATATCCCCTCGCCTTCAGTTCCTCCGGTGGATCGTGCGGCATCGCGAAACCCCCCAGATACGGCCCTCTGACGCCGCCGGCTACCCCACCGCCGGCTATGCCCCCGCCTTCTGCGGCAGCGTCGGCTGCTGTTGTCCGGTGCCAGGTCGCCAGCAATAGCGGCAGCAAGCGACGGCGTTGGCGGCGGCCGCGGGGGTCTCAACCGACGGGAACATGAGACCCTGAGGGCCCAGGTCGAGGGCCTTCTTGGCCCACAAGGGGCATGATTCCGGGAGGCGGAGGATGGCGGGTGTGCCGGAGGCGGCGAGTGCTCGGAGGCATGGAAGGGCTTCGGCGATGCCACCCATGCCGTGCTCCACGTCCACAACAACGTAGTCGTAGCCAGCGAGGCCAGCGATCTCGGCCAACGTCGGAGAGGAGCTCATCAAAAAGAGCCCGTACAGGGTCTCTCCGGCGGCCAGCCTGGATTTCAGAGTCCTCCGGTGCTCTCCGATTTCTACCACCGCCGGAGAGGAAGCGGAGGATGAGGACCGGACCGGCATTGGAGTAGATCGATTGGAGGGGACGGAGATGGCGAGATTTGGAGCAGACCGGAGAGCAAACGATGAGGGATTTTTCAGAGGCTTCAGGGGCTTGTAGGAGGAGAAGTGCAGCGGCTTTTGGGGCGTGGCGACGGCGGCGACGGCGGCCAGCGACGAGAAAGAAGCCGCCGCCATCGAACCTCGTACTGATCGCTCTCCAACTGTAACAAGTAGGTCGGAAAAGAAATTTGAAAAAGATGGTGTTTTGGTGGGCCTCAAACTTAGTGGGCCAAATAAAATATGGGCTGGGCTGCAGTCGAAAGAATTAATAGGATGAGGTTTGAATTAAACATATTTAACATATCGGACCGAGCCTAATATACTTTGGTAGTCCAATTCACTTGACCCATTAAATTATATTTTATTTTTTTAAATACAATTACTTAAATTTCTATTACTTTTTTTAAAATTTTCTTAACTTAATATTTTCTCGTTTTCAACTTTTCCTGACATTTTTTTCTCTTCTAATTAGTTGAGAAAACGATATAATAATTAAGATATATAATTACTCTTTTTCTTGTTCTGTCATTTTCTTTTCTCATGATTTTTAGTACGTCCTACTTTTTCCTGTTCGTACTATCTTTTTCTTTTGTCGCTCTCTCAAAATAAACAAAATACTTATATTTGATTATTACTGATATTATGTTATCGTTATTTTATTGATATATACTCAGGGGGGACCCGGATATACTCGAGGGGGGCATCTGCCCTCTCCCAACTTTTCGGTATATAAAGTATAGGGATTAAGAAATATGAGGAGCAGATTCTGCTCCATATGTATGGAGCACCATCAGATTTATAATGAAGGGCTTAGATCATTACCTTCATTTAAAATAAAGGGCCCCATATCTTCATATGAGCCCTTCATTTTAAATTTGATGGTGCTCCATACATATGGAGCAGAACATATTCCTTATTCCCTAAAGTATATATATACGTATATACTAATAGTTATAGTCAATAAATAAAAAATACTAACAAATTATTATAATTATCTAATTGGCATAGTGAATAGATAATTTTGACTAACATCTAGATGTCTAAGATTCAAATCCTAGCCCCCCATTATTTTTATAATTTATTGTTATATATTTTGATCCTCTAACTTTTTGGTCTCCTTTATCTTTCTTTCATGGATCCGTTCCTGTATATAAAATGTTTTCGTAACCAGATCGGAGATTGGACCGGACGTTCAACTGAGTCACGATTAGATCGGTCAGATCGGATTCAATCGGGTCGAACCAGATTTTTATTAAAATAATATTATTTATAATAATTTAAAATATATAACACAATTAGTAGTATATAATATGTTAAACATTAAAAAAATCGTCTGTTGATTAAATATTAATGTATATTTATTGTGTTTGAAAAGATTAATGCTATTTAAAATAATGATGATCGATAAATTGTTATTAGTGTTATTTCTAAGTTATATAATAATAATGATGTTATATTATTTTTTTAAATATACTATAACTAATATTTTGTAAGAAGATAGCATAATCATATATTATAATAAAAAAAACTAATTGTAGTTTTAAATGAATGATATTCAAAACAAGTTTTACTTTATTTTAGTAAAATTCACGTAAAAATTTTGTCATTATGTTTAATTACTTCTTTTTCTTTATTTCATTAATTTCCTTTCCTTGTTTACACTTTCTTTTTTTTTCAATTTTCTCTCATTCGTTTATTACGTATCTCTTCGTTTTATATTTTTATATTTTACTTCTTGTAGTCACATTTTAAATCTGATATTGATAATTTAAATTTTTTTATGCATTTTATGTTTACCTCTTTCCATTTTCATTTCTATCTTTCCTATTTTATTTTCTATATCAATGATTACTTTTTTAACTTCTTTCCAATTTTAATTAATACTCTCCTATTTTATTAATATTTTTTTTATATTTGTCCTCCTTAATTGCATTTGACTTTCCTTTCTTAATACATTAATGACATAATTCTGCATTAGTTGCACTAATCAATATTCAATGTATCAATTACAACTTTTCAAATTTAATCTCTCTTTTATTTTAAATTTTGAATTTGAACCGAGTTTTCATTCGGTTCACCGATTTTTCGATTCAATCCGGTTGGAAGCCTCCTCCTATTTTGTCAAATCGGACTGACCGGCTCGCGGTTAAACCGTTTGAACCGGCAGATCCGATTTTAATAACACTAGTATATACCATAAAAATGAGATTAGGTAATGTGTAATAAAAGAATTTAGTGCACTTTACATCCACATATAATACACTAGGACTACATCAATTTAAATGGACAAGAAATGATTAAATATTGACCTCTACAAATAGTATCATTTACTCTCAGTCACATTTTTTAATGCTTAATTATAAGCAATTTTTTCTCAAACTTTTATTCCGCACATTGGCGCGCTTATGATCACTATCCGCATGAAAATGTAAAAATAAGTGAACGACTATAGTACTCCACACTCCCCCTCCCCCTATAAATAATTACTACTTTATATTAAAATATTTAATATTATTATTGAATTAACATATTTTTTCGTAAATCAAACAGATAACTCGAAAATCATGTCTAGTCAGTTAATAACAAGAGTTTCACAATTTATGAGTTAACTCATAATATATATATATATATATATATATATATATATGTTAACATTAATTTTCATACAATTTTTTAGAGTGAAAAAAATGATATTATTTCATATGTATAATAATATTTAAAAAGTAAATAAAATTTATAGTTTTGTAACGAAAAATACCAAGTATTATTAAGTTTTTTTTTACTACGGCATGGCCTTTAGGCCCATTAAAATACCAAGTATTAAAATCTCAGCTCATAATATCTTTTTGCATCCTAATTTGCTGGAATCTTTTTACGAAGATGCGTGGGGTCAGAGACAAGGTGAAGGAAATCCAGAAGCTGCGCATGTGGCCTCTCGCCAAGTCGCCCTACAGCCACGAGGTTGGATATGCTACCGCACTGCAATCTTACATGGCCATAAATATCAGCGCACAGTGAGCAATTAGATCATCTCCTCCTCACCTTGTCCATATTTTTCTTCTTCTTGCTGCAGCAGCTGCGTCTGGTTGGTTTCTCTTGTTCCAGACCATTTGCTGCAGTGCGAGGATTCTTCTCAAGTCGACAAGATGATCCTATCTGGTGCTACTGTTGCTGTTGGCTGTAACAGCTTACTGAAGCCTAAGATCCCTCCTCCTTCCTCCTCCATTGGTTTCTTCTCCGCAGAGCTCAACTCTGTGGCCTTCTCGCTGGCTGTCAGAGCGCGGCCTCCTTGCGGCACCCGGTTTCGGCGCTTCCGGATAAAGAGTGCTGCCACGAAAGAAGCTAAAACGCCAGGTAGTCACCTTCCTGTGTTTTTTTTTTCTCTCAAGGTTGCTCTTTGTTTACTCTGAAAATTATGTATGTGGTGACTTCTTGAGATGTTGCTGTTACTGAGCGTATGTATCTTTGTTAATTGTGCTCATGTACTTGTGTGATGATTGGACTCAGCTGAGGAAGAGTGGAAGGTCAAGCGTGCGGCTCTGCTTGAGAACAGGGTAAATTCTTGATTGAGAGTTGTTGAGCTGTAAATTTATCTATGGTAGCACATTTTTCTGCAATCTGCAAATTGTTCACTGTATTTAACAGAAATATTTAAGCTGAATTCTGTCAATTGATTCAAGGTCCAAGATTGTTAGTGTTATCTTGTTATCGAAGAACCAATGCCAGCATTGTAATCATTGAGTGTTTGAGTCATTCATTGTTAAGGTTAAATCTGACTGCATTTTCCATCAGAGCTTGGACAATTTTAGTGCCGAAACTGTTATCTGAAAATGAATAAGCCGAAGGATTATTGTCAATCTCCGGTTCTGATATCAATTCTCTTAGCTTCATAGTGACTCAGGATTAGTTCATTGCACTCACATATACTGCACCTTCTTCTTCTTGTTCAAACATAATTTTTCGGTCCGACATTTTTTTTCCGTCAGATTGTTCAAACATATTTTGAAAGTACAGATTACAGTATCTTGATTACTTTACTACTTTGGATCGTTACGGTGATTAATTTTGTTATGTAGATGCTTCTTTTTGTAGTGTTCTCAATCCATGTCAACATGACGGCTTAATTTCGTTCAGGTACGCAGCGTTGATGTAAAGGAAGCACTACGTCTTCAGAAGGAAAATAATTTCGTCATTCTGGATGTCCGTCCTGAAGCAGAATTCAAGGAGGTGTAGTTTGTCTCTTCAAATAAACCAATGTTACATTGTAAAATAAAAATACATATACATTCAACAAAATGTAGGCAATAAAGTATGCCAATTGCATATCACCACAAGTTCTGGTCATTTATGTACATCTGCAATGGTGCTCGAAATCAGATGTATATGTATAATTTGGTTTTAATGCATGAGATAGACAAGTAGAAAATATATGCAGCAATGTATGTTGTAAGATATAGGCATAGTTGCAGCAATCTTAAAGCATTCCTGAGAGTAAGTTATGGTTAAACTGGACATAGCTGGATTTGTTGTTACGAATGTTATTTCGCAATTGAATGATTGATAAATTTGTGGAGATGTGATGAGGTGTTTCATAAAAGGAAACAAAGGAAGAGTTTATATTTACCCGAATGTTTAACCGATCATTTTTCCTGTAGTGAAATTATGTTAGCCCTGGTGTATGAAAAACTCATTCGAGTCCTTGGATGCTTGTAGGCTCATCCTCCAGGTGCAATCAATGTACAAATATACAGGCTTATAAAGGAATGGACAGCATGGGATATAGCTAGGCGCGCAGCATTTGCGTTCTTCGGCATATTTGCTGGCACAGAAGAGAATCCTGAGTTTTTAGAGAGTAAGTCAGATCTCACATAGACATTTCACTACATGAGCAATAAATATGATGAATGATTTTCTTTTGAAACAGCTGTTCAGTCAAAACTTAACAAGGATGCAAAGATAATAGTAGCATGTTCATCTGGTGGCACAATGAAACCTTCACAGAATCTTCCAGAAGGACAACAATCCAGGTAACTTTTCTTGAATTTTCTGTTTCTCTCTTGGTAACTAAAGAATTAAAGATGGCTTCATTCAAATCATCCATCTAAATTATTATCGTACCTGTAACTGCAACAGGTGAGCTTTATCCTAAAAATTTAATCTTTTATCAAGTTTATATTCTATGATGAAATGCTTGTGAAATCATTGTTCCATTGTGTTGAAAGTTTTTATCTGTTTTCATTCAGGTCCTTAATAGCAGCATACTTGCTGGTCTTGAATGGGTACAAAAACGTTTATCACTTGGAAGGAGGGCTCTACACATGGTTTAAAGAAGATTTACCTGCTGTAGCTGAAGAGGAATAATCCAAGCAAATATGAGTTGCAGGTTTTGTTTGATGATAGTGTACTTTTCTTTACTTCTATAGCTGGATCAAAAAGTTCAAGAGTTTGTACAGTAATTCTTCAAACTCCAAAAATCTAATAAACTTTTTTGTTCCTGAAATTATATTAGTACATGAAAGAGTTTGACGTGGAATGATGTTTTAAGCTCTCCACCACTGTGTTTTAATTTGAGTTTTTTTTCGACTGCCAACTCAGTATCCAAAAGCGATTGGATAGTCATCAAAACCAGGGGAATGGTGGTCTCACTGTCAAGAGAGTGAGTAACTGCCCATTATTCCGATTAATCTCCGATTAATCTGATATGATTTTAGGTAGCACATTTGACTATGACCGTAACACTCCAAAAAATTAAACAGATTATTTTGAATCAACAACAATAACAATAACAAAGTCTTATCCCACTAGGTAAGCTCGGCTACATGGATCATACGATGTCATTGCGCTCTATCAGTAATCAATTTTTTAGATATATTATTCGCTAATAGATATCGTTCTATTAGCTCGCCAAATGTTCGTCTTGGTCTCTCTCCCTCTTTTAGTCGAACTTCAGATTGTTTGCTCTACCCTCCTTACTGGCGCATCTAATGGCCTTCTCTGAACATGATCAAACCACCTCAAACGATTCTCTATCATCTTCTCGCTAATAGGAGTCATTGTTCACGTATATGGTCATTCCTAATCTTATCCTTTCTAGTATGACCACACATTCATCTCAACATCCTCATTTCAGCTACCCCCACTTTATATTCATGTTGTTCATTCATAGCCCAACATTCACTACCATATAACACTGCTGGTCTTATAGCAGTGCGGTAGAATTTCCCTTTAACATTATGGGGTACTTTCCTATCACAAAGGACTCTAGTAGCCTTCATCCACTTACACCAACCAGCTTGAATTCGATGATTAACATCATCATCAATCTCCCCATCTTGTCTT
>LTAE01012671.1:0-13539 GCA_001647135.1 Pontederia paniculata
ATTATTATTATTATTATTATTATTATTATTATTATTATTATTATTATTATTATTATTATTATTATTATGTGTACATTGATGTTGAGAAAACGTTAATCACGGGTAGGTAGCTACACATATGTCTAAATACATGTATAATACTTGATCTAAAGCAAATGAATGGTTAGGCTTAGTTATGCAAGTGATATTAGTTGTAAGTAAGATTAACGATAGTTAGAAAACTCACAGAAATATTGGATGAGATGGAAGGTGTTAAATGATAATAATCCACACTATTATAAGTTATGTGAATAAAGAAGTGCATATAAAGGAGCGATTTTTTCCTAAGGATGTTAAGTTAATAAATAATTAATCATAATGAATAAGAATGTCTATAAATATGATGGAATTCAAATTAGTATATAAGATTAGATTATTAAATCCACAAATAGTAAAATAATATAAAGATATCAACGAGTGATAGTTGTGTGCTGAAACTACACTTGAATATGTATGAATTCATTTCCCTAAATTGTATAATAAGAGACATTAGTGAAACTTAATCGATTTTGAATTAGGTTTTCTAACCATATATTTGCTCAGAGGCAAGAGACGACGACGTTAAGCAGTCGAGGTGAATAGATTTTCATAAACTTATATATGTCAACATCGTAGTGGATCAGTTAGTCATCTCTTTGCCCTTACCTTTAATCATATTAATTAATGATGGTTAAAGTGATAAATGTGAGATTAAGTTTTTTGATATTTTCATGTGGATTTTTGTATCGGGATCTCTTAGGATTTATAGATGACATTTTCCATTGATTATATGAATTAATGTTTCCAAAATTATGTGTCATAAATCTTGTTAGATTCCATGTTTCCTTGTAAGACTATTTAAATTAGTATATTTATATGCATATATGTATCATGCATGTGCATTAAAGCATGGATGGAAGCTCATGTTGAGAGAGGTGATTTGTGGGATGAGATGGAATATTTTGCGGGCATGGATCGTCGACTATCTGGGTTGTTAGACCTCCGAGATAGGATGTTGTGATTTACTCGTGATCAATGATGTGGTGTCATGATACAAAGATATAGATTATGCATTGTACGTTTCATCTTGCATGTGATTTTCAAGTACTTTCCTTTAAAGTAAATTATGTATGATACAAGCTCAAATTTAGTATTTGATGATGGATTTTGAGATGTGTTTTTGGTTGGATTTTGTTTGCGGATGATTTTATGATCGTGAAATCTTATACATTACCGAGCATTTCATGCTCAAGCCTCTATTTTATATTATTTTGTAGACGAGGAGAAAATACTCCTTGAAAATTAATGATTGCTTTGAATGCTCACATTACATTAAAAAGAAAAATAAGGAGGATGTGTATGAGAGATCGGGAGAGGAAGAGCGATATATTTTTTCTTTTCTTATCATTTAATAGACTTTAGCCTATTTTTTCATGAACTCATTGTGCCTATTATTTCATTCACGTGATGTTGTATCGTCTCCCTAAGGCATTTGGCCCATCTACATTTGTTATTACTTCGTTATGATGTTCAAATTTGGCCCATATGACTATGTACTTGACGCTTTATTAAATTTTTAACAAAGATTATGCAAAAACTTTTGCCATTTTAAAGAGCTAATTTTTATTTGAACCATTGAAATATAAAGTTTGAATTTGAAACAATGAAATATCATATCCCGACGGCGAGTTCGGGGCATTGACATAGAACACTATTGATTACAATTGGATCCAAATAACACAATACAATTCCAGTCTTCTGGAAAATAATGATCCTACCATTCTATGAGTTGATGATGGAAAAATTAATACATACTCATCTCCACAGCCGAAAGTACAAAGGATCTATAAATATTACATCTCCGGACATGAGAAATAAGTTGACTTCATCCCAGCATAATTGATAATGATGAAGCAGGTCAAATGGTAAAGAAGGCAAGAAAACTGTGAGACAAGAATATAATAACAGAACGTCTGCAATAAAACAAAAGATACCAAGTGGAACTGCTCGTGGAAGACATTTTCCAATCATTCTACTCTGGTTAACACATATCTGTCAGTCATTTTACAGCTTGTCCTTCATCCAAATAAACCCCTACACTTAGCTGCCCTACATAAGCACTTTTTTGTCCTAGGAGACCAAGTGATACCATCAACCCCGACTTTACTAAGACCATAATCATATGTCAACTCTTGCATAGGAGGAATGTGCTTCATTGCAAAGAACATAATATGTGGGTAACCGTCATTGTTATGATCATGAAGCACCGGTTGCCAAAAGACATTAGGAGAACAACTATGATTCATAAATCGAGAAAGATTGCCGATTCCCTTCGCACTAATGCTGAAAGGTAAAGATTTAGAAGTCTCACTCAAATTGACAGAACTAGGTTCTCCCAGCAATTCAGGCACATAATTCCACTTAAAAGACTGATCAGCATATATCGATTGGAATAGATGCTCGTTTTCTTCACTATATTCAAACAAATCATTATTTTCAACTATTTCACCAGTATATTCACAAATGAAAGATCCTGCACGAATGGGATCCCAGCAACGGAGACCCCATCCACGGTCACTTGTCTTGAAAACCTCAAAGTGAAGTTGAATGCCCCTCTGGGTTACCCGATTACGACAATTAGTGGCGCACCGACAAGAAGTGCCACACTCATATATGAGAGGCATACGGCTAATAAGGATCCCATTCAAACTGTAAGGAAAGTGACCTCCATTTTGCTGTAAACACGAGCAGTTGAGATCACCTGACAGACAGGCATTATTGCATGTGCAACCCTGACCATGATCTTGTGCCTTACGAAGATGTGGGTAACTAATGCTAGTTGAATAGCTGAAATGATCAGGTCCCTTCTCATTGTCCACATCATTGACAACACAAACGGGCACATTTTCAAGTCCATCAGATATGTCAAGCAATAAAAGATTTTCTCTAGAAGATGGGTTAGCCTTCCATTTCTCAGTCCTCTTCCATACTGCTACACCCTCAGACTGCCCTGGTTGACGCAATAACTTGTACTTGAAGATAGTAAAGCCAGATTTCCCTTTCTCAGCCCATGATTCATGAATCACGTACAGGCCATCATAAAAATATATCTTTCCGTTAAGAGTACTAGGGTCTTTTGCACTGCGAATGACTCTGATTTCATTAGCACGGTGTAAGCTTCTTTCTAAAGCGAGATTACCCCTTTCAAGCTTTTGGTCATTCTTGTTAGCACTCCCCTGACCAACATATATCAAAATATCAACATCATCATCTTGATTATCATAAACACCAGCAGAAACAATACCAACAGACACGGTATCATCTTCGCTACCAAACTTAAGCGTAGTGTAATCGATTCCACCCAATGGTCTGATTGTGCAATCCCACTAAGCACATCTCGATTCTAAAGTAGAAAATATCTCCAATCTCCACCCCTGGCACACTGCCTATCTTTTTCACCGTGTTAGCTCTTAGTTCATTAGACATCATTATGGAGCCTGCTTTCAAATCTGGGCGCAATTTCTTTGACTCATCTACCTGCGAGACTCTCCTGCGGAGAGCATCAAATGTCATAAGGACAATCTCCACAGACTCCCTGGGATCATGAGACGATGAAGACAACAGGGTATCACCACCATGAATCTTTTTAGGTCTTCTAGGCTTGATCTTCTTCTTGCTACTTACATCTGCCTCTGAACTGCCCACAGTGTTGCCACTAGAAGGCAATGACTGCTTCTTATTCCTACCAGATGTTGGATCCACTTTGCTCAAGGGTGTCACCATTGTGGGAGGTGTCTGAAATGACAGGGATGGTGAAGCCTCCTGCACTGGGTCATTAGTACCAAAACCTCCAGGAACCTGAGAAAATCCATTCTGAGCTTTCATAAAAGCCGAAACATTTGGTCTTTGGTTAAAGCCATTTGGAGACGGAGAAGACTGAAACAGCGGGCAGAAGCCAGCAGGATACCCAGCTTCAGAGGAAAAGGCGCCAAAGGGTGTGAAGCAGACGAAGCCAGGAGCATTAGTAGTCGCAGATGCGTTGGGTAATCCAAGAGCTGCAGGGAACATCGGAGTCAATGTCCGCAAGGGCTTCACATCCAAGGCTGCTCTTACCTTTGCTTGTGAAGCAGATATCGAACGCTTTTCCATTGCGGAACACTATCAAATACCCGAAGCGCGCAAAAGATAAAGCGAAATTCCAGTACTACATCATGTGATCCCTGGACATCTAAAACCAACATCAGAGATTGCCCAGCAGCATCAGTATAACAAATCAGAAATTCGAGAGTTAAAACTGATAATAGACAACAAAGATGCATGTTTATCATCACAGTTAACTAAAAAGTTAATCTTTTACCACTTTACAAAAATTGAATATGAGAAAATGATCCGATCAAGTTAAAAAAAAGCACGGAAATATATCAATAGTTCAATCTAAAGAAGTCAACTAAAACCCTAGATGTCAAGAAACGCTATCACTAGAAGATCACGCGAACCGATGGCCACAAAGACCGGGGTTTTGGATGAAATGGACAGGGAAAAAATAGCGGCTATTTTTAGAGGGTTCTAAGATATTATGAAGATTTCAGGATCTATTGCGATCAAGTAGTGCCCAGTTCCCACAATTAGCAGATCTTTCGAGGAGGGTACCTAGGAAACGAAGCAAGCGCGTGATCGTTTCTAGGGTTCTTTGATTTCCGGAATAAGCAATAAAAAAGAAGAAAAAAAAAGGTTGCGTCCCCTTTTGGTTGTGGGTGGGAGAAGCTGCTGAACCGGAGGTCTTCTTTTTCCTTCCTCGTCTTCAACGGTCCGTTCTCACTGCTTTCAGTGGCGAGCTAACTTTATTTTCTTCATAATGAGAAAATATGTTCTATAAAGTTAGGAAATAAAGGTGTGTAGCTATATATATATATATATCATATTATCTTCTCAACTCATCTTTCTAAATATCCTTTTAATAAATTAACATATATATCATTATTCATATTATCTAATAAAAAAATATCATTTATTAAATTATTAATAATTTATATTATCCTATTTACTATATATAAATAATCCAATTGACAATTTAAATTATCATATTTACTTATAAAAAAATTACTAAGTAATATACGTCAAATTATCAAAATACTATTTACAAATTTTATTAAGTTAAAAAATTTATATTATTAAATTAAAATTTATAAACTTAAACTTAAGTCATAAATCCACAACTTCATGTATTAAATAATTAATAACTTTTAAATAAATGTATATGTACAATTAATAATAATAAATAAAATTATTATTTTAATTAATAATTAATGATATTTTTTTAATATGAAAATAGTAATATTATATTATCTACATATTATTAAAATAATATTTATTATATTATTATTATTATTATTTATGTTGTTATTATTATATGTTATTTTATTTATGAAAGATTTAGAAGGGTAAATATGTAAATTAATTATAACAAATATTATTATTAAAATGATAATATAAAAAGATACTTTTATCGTGAGTAATTTAAATTATCATTTATTATATATAAATTAAAATAAGTAAATATGATAATTTGGTGTGCTCAAATAATTTTAAATTTAAATTATTTATGAAGACTACGGATAAAAAAACGTCTCTAGCATTGCCCGATATATGCATATACTACTTAAATAAATAACAAATAACCCATGTGGTACAAAAATTAATCTTACATTTTTACATTAAATTGTGGAATAGTGATAACTAATCCGCTTAAGATAAATAAATTCCAAGTTTAATTCTTGTGTCCTTCTTTTTAATTTAAATTATATTAATCTTTCCAAAATGAATAACTAACAAAATATACATGACATTGGTCCGAATTTAAGCTTGATGGGGGATTGAATTATATTAAATGATATTATTTTAGCGCATACACACTAAAAAAAAAGAAATACCGTGACATCATAATAACTTTTTCTTTTAAAGTTTAGCGCATAGGCATGTTAGAATTGAAATAAAAATTAAAATAATAAACACAAAAATATACTATATTTCAATTATAATTATAATCCTAGATTTTTTAGAAATAAACTTAATTCAATTTATTGGAATATGTATAATAATTTATAGATTTTAAGATAATTTTAAAAACTTGCGATGTTGACCAAATTAATTGTATTTTAAAAAATATTTAATTAAATTTTGAGAATAATTCAAAATTTCTCAATCTATTCTTAATTCAAATTGGTAAAGTTTCCCCAGGGAAAAGTAAAATAAGAAGTAAAATTATAGCAAAGTTTAGCATAAAAGCCACAGAACCAATCAAGAGAAAAGTTGTTTGCCGTATATCATCTCTGTCGCCGGTGAGCACCGTGGGTGCGTCCATTCCACATCTGGATATTTCCTTGCCGATTTTGGTGATTCTTGCACAAACGCTTGTTTGGATGTTTAATGATGAAGAAATGATGATAGATAAGTTAAATATAGTTAAGAAGGATTAAAAATTTATAGGTTGAGAAAAGTTATTTTAATTTATGTTTGAATAAAAATAAATGATAATGGATGACATAAGATAATTAATATTTTATTTGGATAAAAATTTAAGAGATGGATAGAAAAGCATAATTTTATTAAAAAATTCTTTTACCCTTTCGAATTGAAGAATGATGCTTATCTATCGATAAATTGTAAATTAGATATCAATATTTTACATACTATGTACAATAACTCTAGGATCTTTACTTGCATGCATTAAAAAAATGACAAAAATAATTTAAAATAGTAAATGAGACTGAGGGTAAGTTCGGAATAAAAAATTTAACCCATCCAATTTCACCAAATCGGTAGAATAAAAATATGATGACTTTAAGGATTATCATAATCCTCCATAATTTTTATACCATCAAAAAATAAAATATTCAAACGTGAGTTATAATAATCCTTTTCAACTCATTCATCAGTAACCCTCCACATCCACCTAACTCGTCAACCAAATAAGGTACGTGCTTTCTTTATGTTTGTCTTGTTGTATCGAATAACACCATGTGCTTGTGTGGATATCACATAAGTTTGTCAAAGTTTCAGCTGTACATATATGTGGCGTTGTAATTCCATTACTTCAAAGATCATTGTTTTTCTACAAAAAGATCTTGCACAATACCTGTAATACTTGCCCAAATCAGAAAAGAAAAAAAAATATAAATAAAAAAAATGAGACAAATGGTGAGACCCAGACCCACTTAAAAGCACTCTAATTGGATCACCAACTCCACTCAAACTCACTCTCTTGCACTATATAAGCTCTCATCAGAAGTTTATTGTCTCTCTCCTCTCATTTGGAATGTTGCACCATAGGAAAATCAGCACTAAAAGCCTTAATCAAAAAATTGGTCTTGGTCCTTCTTTGTTCAACTGCAAATCTAGAGTAAGAAGATGAGTAATTGGTGCTGAAACAAATAAAGGGAGCTGTTGGAGCATAAGGAAGGAGGAGAAGAAAAGACATCAAAGGAAGGAGAGGGAGAGCATGATAGAAAAGAAAATGCGATGGAAAGGTATGTAAGAGAATACCTTAATCTCTCTTATCTATGATCATAGATTTAATAATAGATTAAGATAATTGTTATTGCTAAATATAGGTGATCATGGATTCATATGGATGTTTGTAGTTTATTGAAATATATCAACATATTATGATTTTTGTCCAAATTTCGTACCTTCTCTTTCGAGGTCAGTTTGACTAGGCAAAATTTGTCCAAAAATTGTTAAGATATGTCAAGAGATAGGCCATGAAGTCTAGTTTGCATAACAATTGATTTCACCTCATTCTGAATTATATTTTGAAAGTTATGATCAAAATACCGAGAGACTATCAAATTGTTCCGAACTATATCATGAATGTTTTGTGAAATAGGAAGTAAATTGATAATGCATGATTATGAATTGATCTTTAGGCTGTAGATAGATGCTTTAATATGGCCTCAAAAGGAGTTAGTTTCATAAGATTTGTATTGGTATAAATGGAGTTATAAATGTTGGTTTAATAAGGTGTTGAATGGTGAAATTGGTCACATAGTTGATATTTGTTATATGACATTGTCAAATGATAGACGATTGATATCATTATTGTTCATACCTGAAGTGGACAACAAGTATATAAATTGTATGGTGTTCATATGATACTTTAATATTATGATCTTGATGCTATGTTTAAGTACATTAATTTCATGTCAACTTAATTGCTCCAAGAACCATTGCTATGTCACATTGAAATCTAGGACTTTCATATGTTAGTAAAGTTCATATTGTTATTGATTGAAGAATCTATTTTATTGTTCCTGCTATGTAATGAGAGTGACAAATTGATTGTTGTATTGACATTGAAAACTCAGAAAAAACCCATAGAATTCACATTGTTGTTTTGTTATCCTCAAGAAGGTCGGTCGAACCCGTGGTAAAGCTCGGACGATCGACTTAACATTAGGGAAAATAAATAATTAAGTCGACTGAAGTAGGTCGATCGACTCTACGGTGAGTCGGTCGATCGACTCTAGGGTAGGTTCGATCGACATTACCCTAAAATCGATACAATATTATCGTTTATTTAAACTGAGTCTATTTATTGATAACCTAGAACATGTTTACATGTTCAACCGTAATAGGTTAAATTATTAATATACTGATGTATTGATTGATTGAATTGATTAATTGGAGTGAGATTAGGACATTCGTTGGATTAGGGGATAGATTGTCCTCATATTGTATTGACCCAGATGTGAGAATTGATGGATTGCTTCGAGTAGAGTCCAAAAAGCTAGTGCGTCTCATGGTTTAGCTAACCAGATTAACGATTGTGATGTGTCCAATACTCCAATCATTGTTAATGGGTCATATAACTTGATTGAATTGAACATAGGGTTGTCATTTAATAATTGATGGATAAAAGGTTCAAGGAACCTCGTTGTATCGTTATTGATGGATCACGGATTCAAATTGTATTTAATTGAGCAAGACTCATATTGAAATGGAGATGACATTCATATGAGGACGGCTTTAGGAAGTCACAAGATGGACTTTCGATTATCAAATAACAAATAAGATAAGTCTAGCAAGGACGTTATTGCTATTGATATTGAACATTAGTAAGCATAATGTATTGAGTGTTCATGTTAACTATTGTGAATGATATGAAAATGGATAAAGTTCAAGATATAATGACTTAATTAATATTATTTCATTGATACATAAAAGTTATGCAAGGTCATGGTTACATATATATTGATCATAATTGATAGATTGTGATTTTTATTGTTATATTGTTATTCATGCATATAAAGTATGATATGCTAAGTATTGAATTAGGACATTTCATTGCATTATGATTAAAATGACTAAGTGTCAAAGAACCCTAAAGAATGATAATGTGTCATTCATATTGTTATGACTTACATACTAGGCGCAAGCTCATATGATAGATTTTCCCTACACATATCCTCCAGGTGATTGAACATATTAAGGCCAAATGGATGGACTGAATGATGATTGGGCTCATGACGAATTGACCTTGCACATGGTTAAATTAAGTCTATGACCTCTTATTTAATTGTCATTAAGTTTTCACTGATTGATATTAAGTTTTAATGTTATATTTATTATTGTTGTAGATCAAACATGAAGAAAAAAATTTTATATCAATGTGGCGTCTTGAGAAGCATGGAGCTGCGTGTCAAATATCGACCACGTGTGAGGTGTCGTTCTCGGGGCGTTACTATACCATATTCTATAATAACTTATTTGATGACAAATCCAATTTTTCATGCACAAGCAAGGTTGATTATTATTTAGAGTAACAAAACAAATCAAATCAATGCAAAATCTTTTATAAATATAAACTATTAAAATCATAAAGTTCGTACAATTTTATATGAATATATACAAGTGAACTATCCTCCATTTTATCCGAGCCTTTTAATTAGAGACATGACCCAATGGATTATCGTGTATTTTTTTCTTTTTGCATCCAGAATTTCTTCAAAGAAAATGCAATTTAGCAAGGTATAAAAGAAAGTTCAGTTTAAACGGCATACTAGTTGTTATAATGTAGAGAGTTTTTTTTGTCAAATGTTGATTTTAATTGTTTAGGAAAATTGTTGATCATCCCACCTAATTTTGCATTCAGCTATGAAATCAGAAATATAAACACAACTACACAATAGAGACAATAAGCAATAACATTCTAGTTTAGATATAACTTTCATGAGACCACACCTTCTAAAAAATCAAAATATGATTAAGTAGATGCATATTTTTTGTATTCTAATGCTGATTGACAATTAAATAATATACATATATATATTATAATATTTATATATTTGTCAACAATTAATATTTATTTAGTCACACATTGTATAAATAAGAGAGTGCTTAACAGTGTCGAAAATTGAAAAAAGTCACAATGAAGCCTAGTTACTTGGTTGACTATCAAAATTACAAGGACGGAGACATAGATTACACAAGCACCTCAACGAAAGTCTTGAAGACGGTTATGCCCTGGCAGCAACTAAGTGAATATGAAGGGAGGGAAGTCGAGATTTCAAAAGAAGCAGAGGGGAAAATAGAAGGCAGAGAAAACATAACAAAAGCAAAAGCAGAAGTAACAGAAGAGAAGGCGACATAAGAGAAAGCAGCAGAAGAAGCGAAAAAGAAAAAAGTAGCATAAGAAGAAGCAAATATAGAGAAAATTGAAGCATAGAAAAGGCAACGAAGGAAACCAACATATTTTAATGATCCTATTGTAAAAAAACAAAATACAAGGTGGAGGAAGAGAGAGAGAGAGAGAGAGAGAGAGAGAGAGGAGTACCGGGAAAACCAGATGTAAAACAAGTAAAAAGAGCGGGTATAAATAGTAGAGGAGAGTTAAACGAAGATTTATTTGGGGAAAAATAAAAGCACAAGGCTTCGGCTTTTCATGGAGCGCACAGGAGCTCGAATCCCTATTCTTCCTCATCTCCATCTTCTTGTTCTTCACGACATCTCTTCTTCATTTGCCTTTGTTCCTCTTGTCATCACTGCGCGCATCTTGTGCATTTGCTTCAGACAGCGCGACCTTGCTGCTTTAAAGACTACGTGCCAGCCGTCCAAGGAAACACGATCATGCTCGAGGCATCGCCACACATCGAAGACGCTTACTCCAGAAATCCTAAGCACATGCATACATCAAGAACCAGTATTTACAGACTATAACTATGTCGTGATTCTTAAGAAATATTAAATTGGGGGTTCCAAAGTTTTGGGAGGAAGACCCACTCGGATGGATCTTCAAAGCAGAACAATTCGTGGATTTCTATGAGGCGGTTGAGGAAAAATTTCCTCGGATTATGGTAGTTGCATTTGCTTTTGAGGGTCTAACTTTGTAGTGTTATTGATGGATACATAGGAATAAATAACTCAGTTCATGGTCACAATTCGTGAAAGTTTGGAGGTCAGATTTGGGCCATCGAAGTTCGAAGATTTCCGTGGGGCACTATCTAATTTAACATAGGCATGAACTATTTTGGAGTACCAGTCGCAGTTTGAGAGACACTCCAATAGGGTCAATGAGATACCAAAAACTTTTTTACTATCTTGTTTCATCTCTGGACTAAAGACTATGATCCGACGAGAAGTTCAGGCTTTTTAGCTGACTACTCTAATGCAAGTGATTGGATTGGCTAACTTGTAGGAGAAATTTTCTAGCATAGGGAACAATAGGGGTCATGTGACTAAACTAGTAAACTCTACGGTCTCCACTTTCCCTACACCAGTTTCCCAGTCTACTACTGTCATAATGTTATCTAGAAAAACCAACTGCGCTTTTGCTTCCAAGATTGGGAAAACTAGTCCGAGTCCTAAGACATCCGGTGAATCCACCACTCTACCTCTCAGAAAACTAACCCCAGCTGAGATGATGAGCAAACGAGAGAAGGGTTTATGTTATAATTGTGATGAAAAGTTCCACCGAGGACATAGGTAGAAACCATAATTTTTTTATTCTAATGGAAGAAGGAGCAGATAACCCGTTGGAAATCAATTTGCATGCTATGTCTGGAGTGTTTTTTCTACAAACACTACGGTTGATAGGAATGTTGGTAGACATGCTATTACTATTTTGATTGATAGTGTGTCAACACATTATTTTATATAGGAAAGAGCTGTCAAGAGACTAGCGTTACTCATCATCGCGTCTACTCACTTCAATGTCATGATAGGAAATGGAGAAAAAAACTCAAGTGTGAAGGCAAATGTTCATAGGTGGAGTTTTCAATTTAGAACCTAAAAATTCAAGATGACTTTTATGTTTTACCAATTGAGGGGGTTGACTTGGTACTAGGAGTACAATGCTTACATAACTTGTGACCTATAATTGTGGATTACAAGGAATTAACTATGGTTACACAGAATCATGGAGTCAACAACTCATCACCAATTAAGACAACTAATCTAGAGAGATGACATCATGAAATGTTATCAATTGACCAATTGTTGTCAGGACTGATAGGGACGGTCCCAAACTAATTGATGAATGTATAGAACAAATTCTTAATTAGTTTGATTATATTTTTGCAAGTCCATCAACACTACCATTTCTAGAGAGGTTTAGCACCATATTCATCTAGTTTATGAAATCAAGCCCGTGAATGTGAGACCTTACAGGTATCCACACTTTCAAAAAAATGAAATTGAAAAACTTGTCCAAGAAATGTTGGAACAAGGCATAATACAAAATAGTTCTATTCCTTTTTTGTCACTAGTATTATTCATCAAGAAAAGGATGGGACATGGAGATGTTTTGTGGATTACAAGGCTCTTAACAATATCACAGTTAAAGATAAATTTTCTATTCCCAGTATCGATGAATTGTTGGATGAACTACATGGAGCAGCCTATTTCTCTAAATTTGACTTAAGGGCAGGATATCATGAGACACAAATGAATTAGGATGATGTGGAAAAGATAGCTTTTCGGACTCATGAAAGACACTATGAATTACTAGTAATGCCTTTTGGACTCACAAATGCGTCATCAACTTTTCAGGCAATTATCAACATGTTATTTGCTTCTTATTTGAGAAAGTTCATTGTATTCTTTGATGATATTTTATTCTATAGCAAAGATTTGGAATCCCATCTATACCACCTGACAGTTACCATACAATGCCTAAAGGAAAATTCTTTTTACGTGAAGAAAAGTAAGTGTTGTTTTGTTCAAAACAAAATTGAGTATTTGGGCCATGATGTTTCTGTTGAATCTAGGATCCCGAGAATGTTTTGAATGATCACAAATTTGTAAGTGAACTCAGCCTGTACTGATGAACTTGTTTGAGCTGATTTCTATAACAAGATATATTCAAGTTCAGTACAGTTGTAGACCTGAGCTAAAGGAATGGACGACCATTGCACTGGTAATTTATATATGAAGAACCATATGTGTGCAGTGGGCGTCCTAAGTATATGAATCGGTCAACCAGCATCAGAGGGAGAGAGTATATGATGAGAAGCAACAGAGCATAAA
>LTAE01012672.1:0-13535 GCA_001647135.1 Pontederia paniculata
TCTCTTCTCATGACATTCTCCGGACGTCCACTGACACCTCGCCAGATTCCTCTGACGTCCATTCCTTCTTCTGTCAGATATCCTGGTCGACCGATGCTTTGTCTCTTTAGCCTTCAGACGACATCTGACACACCATCGGTCGTCCTCCCATCTTGTGATCGTCCGATCTCCAACCTCCATCAGTTCTGACAAACTCCTGGATGTCCGCTTGTCTTCTCACCAAGACTCTGGACGACCTTTGTCTTCACCTGATGTCCACCGGTCTTCCGTACTTCATCTGCGGTCGACCAATCTCCGGTCTACCATATGCTTTGGTCATCCATCGCTTCTACTCTAGAGCCTTCAGACGTCCACTCCAGCCTTGGCAATCTTTGGCTCGTCAACTGTCTCCACCCTGAGCCCTTTGGACGTCCATTGCCTTCATCCTCAGATCTTTGGTCGTCCGCTCTTCAATTTCGGACGACCTCTCCTCTGCTTAGCCAAGACCCTTTTTCGACTAAGTCTTCACTAGGCGTCCACTTTTTCTTGGACCGCTCGTCCTCCATCCTTTGGTTATAAGGGTGATACCTTCGGTCGCCCACTACTCATCATCGGGTGACCTCTCCTATTAAGCCCTACACTTCGGTCGTCCTTTCTATATTTTTGGTTGACCGTTCAAACTTTGAACCTGAATATCCTGTTTCAGAAATCAGCTCAACAAGTTCATTAGTTCAAACTAAGTTTCCTTACAAATTTGTGATCATCAAAATAATCTCGGAACCCTAGATTCAACACTAACTTCATAGCATTTTTTTTACCCTCAAGTTCAACTTGAGTTTTATTTTCTTTTCCTGCATTGTTTAATTCTTCAAAATGTCTTTATTTATACATGATCTTTTCAACAAATACAACATTTCTTTCTCTGATAATTTTTTTTATTTTCATCATCCCATAAACGATATCCAAATTCATCATAATCATATCCAATAAAGAAGCACTTCCTAGACTTAGCATCAAGCTTATCTCTACATGCAGAATCTATATGCATATAAGAAAGACAACCAAATATTCTTAGATGAAAGAGATCTACCTCCTTACCATATTCTCCAAAGGTACAAATGGTCCGCGGTTGATTAGGTATGCCACTGTATTTATTGCATCTGCCCAAAATGACTTAGGTAGACCTACATGGATTCTCATGCTCTTGGCTCGTCCAAAGTGTTATGTTCATCCGCTCAGCCACACCGTTCTGTTGTGGTGTTCCTGGAATCGTCATCTCCATTCAGATGCCATGTTTGTCACAGAACTCCTTGAACTCTTGATTGACATATTCACGACCATTGTCAAATCGTAAACATTTGATTTTGACATCAATTTCATTCTCAACATGCATTTTTCATTTTTTAAAAGTAGAAAACACGTTATATTTATTTTTCAAGAAATAAACTCATACCTTCTTGGAATATTCATCGATGAATGTCACATAATATAGTGATCCGTCAAGAGATGGAACTGGAGATGGTCCCCAAACATCAGTGTGCACAAGTTCCAACTTGTTACTTTCTGGTGTCCTTGGCACTTTGGAAAAACTGACCTTCTTTTGCTTCCCCAGCACACAGCCTTCACAAAGTCCAACATCATTTGACTTCAAATCTGGTAGATGATACATTTTATGTAGACTTTCATTCTTTTTTCGCTCATATGTCCAAGTCTACAATGTCACATATCGATCGTATTGCTTGAATCGGCAATTGGTACATAATTTTTGGCGTCTATTGTCATATACAAGCTGCCAAACTTAGTGCCTCGTGCTACTACCATAGCACCTTTAGTGACTTTCCAAGAGTTATCCACAAACACTGTAGCATAAGCCTTAGAATCAAGTTGTCCCATATAAATTAAATTTCTCTTCAATCCTAGTATACGTTGAACACCTTTTAGCTTTCAAATAGTCTCATTAGCTATAAAGATCTTCACATCACCCTTTCCAACAACATTTAAGGGTTTATTATCAGCAAGATAAACCTTTCAGAAATTTCTATTAGTATAATTTTCCATACACTCCATTTGTGAGGTTGAGTGAAATGAAGCTCTAGAGTTCAAAATTCATGACTTTACTGAACTATTGACACTCAGAATTAAAGCATCTGAGATTTCTTCTGTTGTAACATTGGCTGACTTCTCATTGTTTTACTTCTTCTTTGATGCTCTACAATTTCTCTTCAAATGACAATTCTTTCCACAATTCTAACATGCAAATTCACCAAATTTTTCGTCATGCTTTGATTGACTTCATCGTCTAGATTTTGATCTACTTTGATTATGTCATCGTTGTTGTGTTCTTCCTCTACTTTCTACACTCAGAGCCGCACCAAAATTTTCTTCGGATTCTCTTCTACGAATATCCTCACTCAAAATCAAATCTCGAATATCATCAAGTTTCAATTTGGTGGAACCAGAAGAACTACTAACTGCCGTCACAGTGGCACTCCAACTTTCTGGTAAGGACAATAAAATTAGGGCCTTAACTTCATCATCAAAAGTAATACTCACCGAATTCAATTGTGTTATGATGATATTGAATTCGTTGATGTGATCCGTGATAGAAGCCTCTTTAGACATTTTCAAATTAAATAGTCTTCGCATCAAGTAGATCTTATTTGACGCAGACGATTTCTCGTACATGTTTGATAACGTCTTCATCAAACTCGTCGTGGTTTTCTCATTCACAATGTTGAATGCGACGTTACGAGCCAACATCAATCTAACAACACCTAGGGTCTGCCGATCCAATAGTGCCCAATCTGCGTCGCTCATGGTATTTATCTTATTTTCTGAAAGTGATTGATGTAGTTTCTTTTAATACAGATAGTCCTCGATCTGCATCTTCCCGAAGTTAAAATCTTTACCATCGAATTTCTCTATCTTGATCTTTCCATCATCTGTAGTCATCGCTCCCACCGTCCACTAACATCATAGCTCTGATACCAGTTATTGGGAATAACAAAGAACAAGAAGAGAAAGATCAACAAACACATAGAAAAATATGTACAAAATTTACGTGGTTCGGAGATGAATCTCCTAATCCACAGCTTTCGTAGAGAGTTTCACTATGTAATGTTTCAAAACCACTAAGGTACATAAACGCTCTAAACAATAATATATAGATATAATGGAGATAGGGCAACCGCCACAAACTAGAGAAAATACATATATACCCCTAAAAAAATGTCACTACTAGTGACAAATCTCCAATGCTAATTCTATGTATTCCAAATCTGCAGCAAATCCTATCGATAATACTGCTTGTGACTAAATTAGCTATTAGTCAAGTATGAATTGTCCAGTACTAATAGCTCAAATTGTTCTAGTGTTCTACTACAAGGATTATTTAAGGTTGACCGATTTGTTCCACTGCAATACTTGATTTTTCTTTTTCTTTTTCAGGATGCTAATTTACCAGTATTTCATCTTACAGAAAGAGTCCACAAGGAAGTTGTCCATATGCTCACATTAATAAAACTATGGTAGCACACAGACTCATTAGTCCGAATAGTAGCTCTTCTGACTTGTGTGTCATTCTTGCTTTTTAACTGAGCTCCACTGATGACTCTTATTTATCCTCAATAATATTATGATAGTGTCACCATTTTCCTCAAAAATGAATAAATTGGAAGTTAGACCATGTCCAAGAACAAAAGAAAGAGACCTCATTTTTTTTTTGCAAAATGCACAGCTCTGGAAAGAATGCTTAGCAAATGAATATCACAGTAATGTCCAACTGTCAAATGTTTCTACATCTCTTCACATAACATTGAACAGAAGCCAGGAACCAGGCCCCTCCGGTACACTGAAATGTATCATCAAATTCAAGGTTTGGACGGAGTTGGCGAAGAGGGTGGTTTGAGGTCGGGGTACTGCAATCAAATATTAGAATGGTCAGATACATCATGGGTTTAATTTTCAGATAAGTGCATGCTTTACTTGACATTAGTTTTTTTTGCAGTAGTATATGTTTATAAGCATTGTTTTACTGCAATGAAACTAAAGACATGCTTTTCCCAGCAGTTTTCACATGCAGACATCAACCATTTTGCACCTTTCTGTGGTAATTGTGTGTAGTGGTATGCGCCATCTTTCATCAACAAATGATAACGTCCAGATGTATTGCAGTTCAACTACACTGAAGCTAAAGTTGAGAGATCTTACATTTGGATATGGTGAAAGTGATCTCTCCGCAGCAACCTTTGCTTCTGAAACAGTTGTCACCTGTTCATTGAGATTGAATGGCAGTTGACCATTTTCACTTTCCTGCTTATCAACTTTGAGATCATTCCTCTTTCGTTTTCTTGGGTATACATGAACAGATGGTGGAAGCAAGGTTTCTTGAATAGCCTGGTAAAGCAAAGCAAAGTTGTTATAAAAGGTGATCCATCAGTTTCTGCCTTTTTTTGGTAAATTACGTGTTTGAAGGTGATATATCAAGCAAGAAGAGTAAATTCTACCGGCACAAAGGTGTTGCATAGCTTACAATAAAAATAAGAGTATACACTTTTGTTAGAAATTAACATTACGAAATATAATGTCTCTGCTTTAAGCAGTATGTACAAATACCCAAATACGCATACAATTGAAATTCATCACACAAGATTAGTAGTCAATATTTCCGTAAATGAAAGGAACCCACCTGCCATCCATCCTTGCCTCTAAGTCCACCTTTAATTGCATATGCCTCTCTGAAGCCATTCTTGTAAAGTAACTCGGCCACTTTAAGAGAGTCACCATCAAAGCTACCTTACAGAACAATCAGCAACATATAAACAATAAATTTTTCTGTTACACTTAGACACTATTGCAAAAATATTTGCATTTTCTTGAGGCATTCTAGATTATGTACTGAAAAGCAAAATTGCAACAACTAAAGAAATTGATACTCAGAAGAATATATCCTTAACATGCGAAAATCATTGAATTATGAATCTTTACTGCCAAACTTACTCAAAACATTTCTAAAGAACAAACTTATCCTTCATCTTGAGAAAATCGACATGAAGGTTATCAAAATTCATTGACAAATTCACTTTGAAGCTCTCCTATATAAAATTATGGAATCAGGACACTTGAATCAGAACTTCTGAAGGAATATACTGATTTTGGTATATAGATATTAACCAAAGAACTGACGAGTTAATTGGAAACCAGTCGAGGGAAAAACAACATTTTCAAACCAGCAGTCAAGACTAGCTCCATTAATTCCGATAGCAGGTCAGAGTGTCCAATAGTTTGCACCAAATATCTACAGCTCTCCTAAGTCCTGCCACCCTCAACATATAGTTTGCATTAATTTAAAAAAAAAAAGGTTTTCTTACTATTTTCTGAAGAATAATGACTAGAGGTGATAGGCAATTTTTTTTCCTGTGGAGGTTTTAAAGAAAACCTATAGTTCTGTGAAGAGAATATTCCTGCTCATCAACCTACTCATTTACGGACTGCTTGGATTGGGATTAAAATTTTAAAAGATTATGTATAAAGATAGGGCACAATGTGGTATTCTGTGAACATATTCCAAACATTGGATTATTCTTATTCTATGGTTTTTTTATATTTAAGTAAATAAAAGAGATAAAATATAATATTTAGGACAATAAATAATATTAAAATAATCTTAATTATATTAACTAATACATATTTTTTCCAATAATAAATACAAATTTTATTTTACTGCATTTAGAATGATATAATTAATCACAAGATTATAGTAGCTAATTAATATATATATGAATATATATATATATATAATTAACTTTCTAGGGATTAACTAATTTATTAATTAATCGATAGTATAATATGATATTTATGTACATCATCCATTGATATACTTAAATAAAAATTGAATCATGGACAATTAATTACTAGTCAATAGGTTAAAAATTCTAACATTTATGATTAAAGAACATGGAAATAAAGTTAAAATAGAAGGAAATATATGAATTCATAGTTCCTTGGGCCCGTTTGACAGCATAAATAAACTACAAAATATGGCATTATTCCGAGAAAACAACCAAACACCCATTAGAATAGGATTATTTCGGTCAATGGCTCGTTTCTTTAAAACTACCTAAAAATATATGAAACCACCTACTTTACTCTTAAATGAAGAATAAATATATTTCTTCTAAATGGGTGGAATACTCATATTCCACACTTTTCTCACATTTTTAATTATATTATATTTATTTATTAACTATATATTATTATTTAAATTATCTTTTAATTTTTTTATTCTCTTAAATCCTAACACAAGATAGAATTGGAATATATCTAATTTTTGGAGTATATATTGGAGTATTCATATTCTAATGTTTTATACTTTGCAAATGTATTCTGTCTAACCAAACGACTCTTAAGAATAAACTTAATCTCATTTTATGGACTATATAACCAACAGTTTTCGAGATGGTTTCAAAGTGCTTGAGATGTTGACCAAGTTAATTTGACTAAATTTCAAGAATAACTTAATATTCTTTCCTTTAATATTCTTTCACACTTAGTCCATAATGAAACTAGAATATGTATAAAAAAAGGTTATGTTAACCAGGACTCACTTGTCAAGAATGCAGATGACAGTGTTGTCAGGATCACTAAAACTCTTTACAACCTCCTTGACAAACTCCTCTTCATTTCCTTCGGCAAACTCCACCTGCACCGTTCTCTTGTTAAGAATCTTCAAATTGGGGGAGTCCATGTAGTTGACGCTTTGCCTCTTCCGAATGTCCAGCAGCTGTGCATCAGCCCCATCCCGGAGCTTCCGGAAAGCGTCAATTGCGTTGATGTACTTGTACTTTTTCAGATACTCTTCAGTCAGCGGTATAACCACGAGCCAAATGAAGGTGACTCCTGCAACGAAGAAGGGATTCCGGTTGAAGAAGTCATCAATTGCCACAAGGATCTCTTCTATGTTGATCTTCTGAGGAACCTGCTCCTCTGTCACGGCCGCCAAGGCGGGAAAAGCAAGAGAAAGTGTGGCGGACAATGCCAAACTTTGATACAGAGCCGAGACTGTACAAAAAGAAGCGAGCTTTTGGGGTGAAACTGCCTGGAAAGATGGAACCATATGCAAAGATTCAAACTTTCGACTAATTGTTTGACATAAGATCTGGAAGTCAAGAAAGTTCCAGCAATGAGAAGCAAAAGATGAAGTCTTTGGGGCAGCCAGAGGACAGGAAGCTTGCAATCTCAGTAAATTTGCAATCCTTTTTGACGGAGCATGGAGTAACACAGCAGGTCCGTTCGCAAAAAGCGCCATTTTCCGGATTGAGCACTGCTTCTGGAGTGGATTTGGAGCGCCTGGAGGCGGAATCCTTGCAAAAAGGTTGAAGTTTTGGAAGGAGACGTAGCTGGGGAGAGAAAGAGGGATTAGAGAAGAAGGGGTTTGCAGGAGAGGGGATGGTGGTTTCGGGATGAAACGATGGTCTTGAAGAAATCTCATGGCCGAATTGAAGCTTATGCGGAAGAGAAGCCACAACAGTAGCGGAAAAAGGCAAAACCCAGTGGAGTCCTTAGCCATACATATATCCTTCTACCCATTGTTCCAACCATTTCTTGGGTATAATTTTCATGTTTAATCAAAATAATTGTTTTTTCTTAAAATCAGAATAAACATTTTAGGATTTTTGAATGATTTTTGGCTACTAGTTTTATTAGTCATTTATATTCATGAAAATATTAATATTTTTATTTATTAAATTGATCATTATCATATAATGTATACAGAATATAGCAGGTGACTGCAATTATGTTTCATATAATATATATATATATATATATATAAGTACCTAAGGTGGGTCGAAATATATAAAAATAAAATATTAAAAATTGAGAGGTAATCAAAATAATAAAAAGATATTAATGAAGTTTGAACTCAAGATCTTTGTATGTAAATTAAAATCACTTATCCACTTAAAGGATTGTGCTACTTTTTAGCGTTTATTTTATTTATTGAATTCAACTATTTTATATATATATATATATATATATATACTTTAGAGTAAATTTCATATATCATCACCCAATTATATACTTTGTATCTATCATTCCCTTAAACTATTTTTTTTTTGCATAAAATATCCCCCAACTTTAAAGTCTTCTCTGCATAGTCCCATGACCTTCAATAACCTGTTTCCCTTTCTTTTTATTTACTTGAAAATACACATAAGCATCACATATAACCGAATTTAATAAAATAATATTCAACAAGCAATGTCAGCAAAAAAAAACTTATTGGTTTGTTAATCTTCTCTTTCTTTTGACCCCCTCCCAAAAATCCCTAATCCCCTTCCTTCCTCAAAATCCCTAATAGCACTTTTTATTCTCTTGGCTGGATGCCATCGGACATCTCCTGACTATTATAAATATCTCACATAAACAAATAATATGAGAGATTATAAAAAAAAATCCAAAGGCAAAGGATACACCAGATAGAAAAGGAGAGATATGTTTAATGAGCTATAGTATAACAAAACATGAAAAAAAAACAAGCTTGAATAATCTCAACCAATTGAACTAATAAGCAAGAAGTTTTCATCTCAATGAGATCAAACTTTTCTAGATCACAACAAAAGAGAGTTTAAGCACAAGGAAGGAAGAACAACATATTTCCTTAGAAAGGTGTGCATGCAACTTATCAGTGCATAATATGATACTAAAATGTTATAACTAGTCACCAAAATAATGTTCGACAAAACGACACAACTTTAGCACTATGAGAAAGTACTCATCAAATTGTTACAAGTTGATATTATAAAACCTATAACGATAATGCTGCAACTTGATATGATAGAGCTTGACATTACTATGGAACTTCCAAAATGCTAAATCTTTATACTATACTATGAAACTTCAAAAATGCTAACTAAAACTTGACATTATGAATCTTCCAAAATGTTGAAATGTGATATAACGCCTCATCATATTCATGTGTCAAAATAGAAGAAAAAATATCGATGAACCAAATAATAAAGAATAAAGAGGTTTATTAGGGGTTTTGAGGAGGGAAGGGGATTAGGGATTTTTGGGAGGGGTTCAGAAGAAAGAGAAGGTTAACAAACCAATAAGTTTTTTTTTGCTGACATGGCTTGTTGAATAATAAAGAATAAAGATGCTTATGTGGATTTCCAAGTAAATAAAAAGAAAGGGAAACCGGTTATCGAAGGTCATGGGACTGTGCAGAGAAGAGTTTAAAGTTGGGGGATGTTTTATGCAAAAAAAAAAAAAGTTAAGGGGCATGATAGATACAAAGTATATAGTTGGGGGATGATATGTGAAATCTATTCATATACTTTATATATCGAAAAGTTTCCTTCACTCTCTATGTGGGTTCGCCCCTCTATGTAAATATATAGCAATTTCATGTGTGGAAACACGTTTAAACAAAAGACAAATATGTCTTATTTAATAATTTTTGCTCCTAATTATTTTCAATGGGAAGTAAAACAAAAAAAAATATATTTTCTAAATTTATCCACTCCAAGAAGCAGTGTTTAATAAAAAGGCAATAGCTAGTATAACACTAGTAATAATAATAAAGAATAATTGAATTTTATTAGTGTAATGCCCCTAAATTCACACGCCACCACATGACAGAATACAGACTTAGAGATGT
The DNA here is from genome assembly GCA_001647135.1 of Pontederia paniculata. NCBI lineage: Eukaryota > Viridiplantae > Streptophyta > Magnoliopsida > Commelinales > Pontederiaceae > Pontederia > Pontederia paniculata. The sequence continues at coordinate 9,641 of LTAE01012672.1, forward strand.
TACGATATTTTTTATGACTTAACATTTGACCAAAAGACAGATCAATAATATGAACACATCATAAATTAGAACGACGCAAAATCTATACTCTTTTAAATAAAACTTCATAATATAAACTCCATAAAATATGTCTAGCCAAATAATGATATTCAATTACATTGTTCAAAAATAAAAAAAACATGACTAATAAAAGTTCAACAACTCCATGGAAAGACTAAAATATAACTAAAAACTAGACTTTTAAACGTGTGCAATCCATCAATGTCATGAACATTAGTATTACCACCAGTACCATCACTTATCAATTGTATTCATTGCTGGCAGGATCAAAAGCAGGGGAGACAATTCTCCCTTGAGCAATGAAATTCAATATTTAAAGGAAATATAGAATTAATCATATATAAAAGGTATGATAAGAAACTAAAACAATATACATAAATATCATTTTTATTCACTTTTCTTGTTAGCCTTCTAATTTTCCTATTTATTCCTTCTCAATATTCTTTTTTATTCAATTGCAAGAACCTCAATTGCATTGTTGTTACAATATCCAATAATCTATATCAATAGGTTCAAGCTCAATTTCATCTTTTACTTAGAACTCATTTACTCTTTTGACTATTCGCTGTCCTAAGTTATTCGATTAAGGCAATCAGCCATTGGTGAGCCACTAAAAATCATGAAGATCATTAGTTTTTGTCCATGTATCATTAAGGCTAGCTAGATTTGAAGAATATGTTATACCATTGTCCCCGAAAGAACTCAATTAAACAATTATTTTCGAAGGAACTCAATTGAACCCGAAGGAACCCTTTTCATAGTTGTTTTTGAAGGAATCCAATCCCTCACGGCTAGGGGCCAATTCAGCGGGAACCAAATCATATCATCATGGATCAATTCAATCACATGCAATATCTTTTTTAAATCATTATCATGGAAATCTATGTTTGTGCATCTCATACATCGATCACTCATTAAATAATATATATATATATATATATATATATATGTATGTATGTATATATATATATATATAGAGAGAGAGAGAGAGAGGAAGAAAAATGATTAATAACTATAAGAATTCGTTAGGGAAATAAAACATCTTTCACAACCAGTGAAACATATTTTCACGGGCATGACTTAGTTGTTCACCTGATTTCTTAACAATAATGGTATCAATTACCTAGAATTTAAGCACATATCAATGGCAATATCAATTTTAGTCTATATCAACACTTGACACTTTATACATCTGAAACTCATAACTCCATTTATACAAATCCAAATCATATGAAACCAACTTCATTTAAAGTTACATCCATGCATCTATTTGCACTCTAAATATCAATTCATGATCACAGTTTTTCCATTTTACTATGTATTTTACAAAATAATAAAAATATGGTTTGTGATATATTGACATTGCCTTGGTATTTCTTTCAACCATAACTTTCATAATATAACTCATATTAAGGTGAAATCAATTGTTGTCCAAACTAAACTTCAAGGTCTAGGTTTTGATCTATTATACGGAATGGATACCTATAGTCTAGTCAAAATGACGACGAAAGCGAAGCTACGAAATCTGGACATAGTGACAATATGTTGCTATCTTTAAACCATAAACATCCCTATATATTCATAATCTTCTATGCTTAGCAATAAGAGTTATCATAATTCATTATGTATCTTACAATTATTAGATAAGAGAGATTTTGGTATCCCCTTATATAAAAAATTTAATTATAGTCAATTCATATTTAGAGCAAACTTAGCATACAAAATCATCATTTTAATTCATGATATTCCTTTATGTAGTCTTATACATATGATAAATCCTATATTCGATATTTTTAATTACATAACTCTTTGCATTTGGAAATTTTACTCGTTTGTTCCTTGTATTCTACTCATTTTCGCTCATGTTTCCTTGTGTTCTTGTTGCCATGCTCCTAATGAGATTTTTGCATAGATTTAGAGAATAAAGAGAGAAGAAAAGAGAGAATCATGAGAGAGGAGAGATCTCTTATCTCTGCACTTGGGAAAAAGAGAGAGAGATAGAAAAGGTTGTGATGACTAGGATTTTCTATGTGAGAGAAAAAGGAGAGCTTCTTTACTTTGGGGTCTATTTATAAGGATTCTTTAGGGTTTTGTGACAATTTCAAATAATTAGGACTCTATTATTAATTATGAAAACTTCAAATTAAATCAATTGAGACTGAGAAGATTTTTAATTAATTAAAAATCTTTGGTTGTTACAATTAGACTAATTTATTATTATAAAAATATTGAGTAATTTTTTTATCATATTGAACAGATAATTCATTTTATAAGATTTTAATATCCAATTAAGTAATTAAATTGCTAATCACTAGTCATTAATTTAAATCAACTAATCATTTTATCAATTAATAATGTTGGTTCAATCTGCATGTCTAAAGTTTTTGGATTTGAATTCCTTAAAATTTATTATAACCGTAATGGTTAAACAAAATAAGTTTTCAATACTTTGCAATCATAAAAAGAGGGTTTAAAAACCATGTTTGGCGAGAAAGTGGGAGATCTAAATTTAAAACTTAGTGATAGATTTTTCGCGATAGGAATTGATAGTTTCTTTAAAAAAAATGACATGTGATAGTACTTTCACAAGAATGAAAATTTTATTTTATTTTTTACTGAATACTAAACTACTAAAAAATAAATTATGATTTTATGAAAGCACACTATAAAACATGCCCTAGTTCGTCAAGACACTAACTAAGTCCAAAAATAACTCTAAAATAATTTCAACAAATATGTGTCATTTTTCAATGATTCATTCTTGTCATTACTTTAAATAAAATTAAAATCTATCATAAAAAATTACTGAAACTTAAACATCAAATCTTTTTATGCCTCGTAATAGTTACTGATAATATAATGAAGTAATCTATATCTAATGAACTAATTTTGGAGTCATTTATTGTATAGTTTCATTAAATGACCATTTTATCTAATGTATCATAATTATTTAACACAAAACTAAAATCTCACTAAGACAAAGATGACTTTTCATTGATGCTCGTGTTAATCAACATGTCAATGCTCATGTTCGTATTGTCATTAAAAATCATGTCATGCCAAAAAAATCTAAGAAGTCTCCACATAGACAAACAAGCACCAACTATACCAGCAAGACCTGGCTGCCCAATTTTATTTTTATAATTCGATTTTTTTATTTTCTATAGTTAACAATATAATTGTAAAATAATAATATATTAATATAACATTATTAACATATACACTACATTAAAATGATCGTCTAAGGATGCAATCTTAAGTACGCAATATATAGCATTGTCATTTTATTCAAAGCATCCAATTTTTGATACACTTTCTTATAGCGTCTCGATTATTATAAAGTATTAAGGACGCCACTATAATTTGCGTCCTAATTTTAAAAAGTTAAGGCACAATAATTTAAGCGTCCCTATATTAGTTCAGATCATAACCACACTTCGATAGTGTGTCTCCAAATTCTCAACGCAAAGAATTTGCGTCTCTATATTTAAGTGTCCTTGTAGGATCTGGATGTCACCAATAGGGGGGTGAATTGGTGTATAAAATTTTAGCCACTTATGTTATGCTAGATTTGTTCGAGTGTGTTTAGCAGAAGCATATAAGTGGATAGGCTAAATAGATAAGAGTGAGAGAGAGAGAGAGAGAGAGTAGAGAAAATAAATAAGCACACAACACAAGGTTTGTTGACGAGGTTCGGCCAAGCTCCAGACCTACGTCCCCGCTCCGGTCTTCTCGCACTTGAGATCTCCGGAGATCACTAATTCCTTCTTCAAGGACGAAGGCTCCCTTACAACTTCTCCTTTCTTGCACGAGGACAAGGAGACAACCTCTTACA
>LTAE01012673.1:0-13532 GCA_001647135.1 Pontederia paniculata
CGGACGTCCACTCCTGGAGTTGAAGACACATGTCAAGCTTCTTCAGTCTTCCGCCAAATCCTTGGCCGATCGATCTTGACCTTGTGCACATCCTTCTTCTTCAACTGCTCTGGTCTCCCGCAGATTGTTCCTCAATCACCCGAACGCACCACTTCTTGAGTTGAAGACTTGTCAAGATCCCTCGGTCGCCTGCTGCACCTACGGTCGACCGACTTGACCCATGCCACATCCTCTGGCACACCTATGATCGTCCGCTGATTCTCCCTGAATCCTTCGGGCGTCCACGTCTCATCCTTGTGGATACTCGGACATCCTCCCATTCCACACTGAGATCCTTGAACGTCCGCTCCCTCCTTCTATTAGTGCTTTGGCTATCCGCTCTCTTCCCAAAGAGATCCTCAGACGTTTGCCAAAACTTCCTCTGACAACCTTCGGATGCTCGCTCATTTCCTCTGAAATCTTTGGACGTCCTTTCCTTCTCTTGACATCCTCCGGACGTCCACTGACATCTCGCCAGATTTCTTGGATGTCCATTCCTTCTCCCTTTAGATATCCTGGTCGGCCGCTGCTTTGTCTCTTCAGCCTACGGACGCCCTTTGACACATCATCGGTCATATGCCCATCCTACGGTCGTCCGATCTCCAACCTTCATCAGCTCTAACAAACTCTTGATCGTCCGTTTGTCTCCTCACCAAGACCTTGGTTGACCTTTGTCTCACCTGATGTCCATCGATCGTCCGCACTTCATCTATGGTCGATCAATCTCCTGTCTGCCATCTTCTTTGATCGTCTGCCGCTTCTACACTAGAGCCTTCAGACGTCCACTCTAACCTTGGCAGTCTTCTGGTCGTCCACTGTCTTCACCTTGAGCCCTTTGGACATCCATTGCTTTCGACCTCAAATCTTCGGTCGTCCTTTCTTAACCACCGGACGACCTCTTCTGCTTAGCCAAGACCCTTCTTCGACTATGTCTTTTCACTGGGCGTCCACTTCTCCTTGGACCGCCCGTTCTCCATCCTTTTATCGTATGTCTGAAACCGTCGGTGGCCCATTATTCTTTATCAGGCGACCTCTCTTGTTAAGCCCTCATCCTTCAATCGTCTGATCTGTATCTTTGGTCAACCACTCAGCCTTTGAGTCCTCTTCACAGACATTTGCCATCAATATTGGTCGACCACTCCATATACTTAGGGCGACCATTGCAGACATAGTGTTCTTCTGATATGTCTTCTATGTGCATAGGTCGTTCGTTCTTTAACTTCGGTCGACCTATCATGCTTTAAACCTGAATATCCTGTGTTTCAAAAATCAGATTAACAAGTTCATTAGTTCAAACTAAGTTCTCTCACAAATTTGTGATCATCAAAATAATCTTGGGATCCTAGATTCAACAATCTCTCCCTTTTTGATGATTACAAATTCATGAAGAGTGAACTTAGGGTTAGTTATAAACATAAGGCTTATACAGAAATTTAACTAACAAAAAATGCTCCCCCTTAATCAGACATCTCATTTTTCAGAGAACTCTCCCCCTCAACTCATGCATATTTTCAGGACATGTAAATCAGGCATGCTCAGTAATATGTTTTTAACATTTTATATTTTGAAACATGTTTCATCAAAAATAATCTTGGGATCCTAGATTCAACAATCTCTCCCTTTTTGATGATTACAAATTCATGAAGAGTGAACTTAGGGTTAGTTATAAACATAAGGCTTATACAGAAATTTAACTAACAAAAAATGCTCCCCCTTAATCAGACATCTCATTTTTCAGAGAACTCTCCCCCTCAACTCATGCATATTTTCAGGACATGTAAATCAGGCATGCTCAGTAATATGTTTTTAACATTTTATATTTTGAAACATGTTTCATAAAAGGTAAGTGCCATGTAGAATTCACAAGCATATTTAATTCATTTCTGAACACATAACTTATACATACATCATTCAGAAAACAATATCAATGTATATTTCATTTTTGAAAAGAAAGCATTTTTCACAGAGCATTCAGATCAAAAGAATATTCATTACAACCATTCAAATCCAGGAAGTTCTGGATACAATAAACATTTGCAATACAATTTTGTCTATCTAATTTTTCTGGTCCTTAATCTTCCTGATCCTTAGAACCTGTTGTTGACTCTATAATGTCCTTAGTGGTCCTAGCTATTTTTCCTAATAACTTGTTCATTGTTTCCTCCACCAAGACATTGAATTGTTCAAAAAATGGATCTACCTTATCTTCCACGTCTTCTCTCACAGTTGTTCCTTGTTCAGACACTTCAATGTTAGTCTGCCCGATTTCATCTGCTTGTGTGGAAGTCCTCTCTTGATCAGCTGCTGCAGATTGAAGATCAATGTCTTGCCCACCAGCTTCTTCCATCTCAGCAGCAGCAGGTTCAGGAACATCCATGTTTTCCTCTTCTGAAATGTGTTCAAGTCTTTCCTCTGCTTCTGCTGGCTGTTCTTGCTCACTCCTGTGACTACTTTCTCCCCCTGTGTAATTATCAAAAATGGGGTATCCACCAGAGGTATGTGTAGCATGCTCATATCTAGTTTCTCGCATAAAATTATCCATGACTTTTCAACGTAGACGAGCTTCATTGTAGTGAATTTGAAGATCTATGCCCACTTCAGTATTTTCGAATTGTTCTTTTGCCACTTTCCATATTAACTCAAGTGCTTGACTGAGTTGATTGGATACTGTGCTGAGCTGAGGTGATAGAGTGTCCACCTTGGTGCACAGAGTATTTCAGTCCTCTATACTTGGAGGCCATGCAAGATGATCTCTATGTAGCTGGGTGGATTTTTGGAGTGAGTTTTTAGTTGTGGAAGGATCCTGATTCTCGGAGGTTGGCGGTGCAGCTACGGAGAGATCTTGATATTTAGAGACAGATGGAGCTGCAGTGGAATGGGAAGTGTCTTTTGTAATCCCTTTTCTGGTCAACGTTACTGCTGAGATCTTGTCACTCTTGGTAGGGAGAAGAATCTCTTTATTATCATCAATTCTAAATTTAAGGACCTTGCTAACCATGTGGGTGATGAGATTTCCATAATATAGACGATCACCCTTGGTCCATTTGGAATGTACCTTTTCCTTGGTTTTAATAAGTTGGTCAATATCATCATCCTTTGCTCACCGGATGATATCACTCAGATAACCAACTAACATCCTTCATTAGTGTTGATAATCATGTTTTTCTCTCGACATAGCACAATCACGTCATGTTAGGGTGGCAAATCCATCCCCAATGTGATGTTGTAGTCTAACATGGGTGGGACAACTAAGTCAGCTGATAAATTGATGCCTTAAACCTACACACTAAATTTTGAATATATCCCCTAGTCGATACATCTCCAATTGGGGTTAAGATCTTTAATTCACCATACATCCTTTCTATCTTAACCTTTAATAACTTAGCAAAATCATATAAAATGAAGGAGTGCTAGCACTTGAGTCAAACAATACACTTGCATAGTTTTGATTTGCTACGAGAAGTGTACATTGTATCACTTCATTGGAATAACTAGCTTCTTCTACTTAAATAGTGTGCACTCTTCCAGGTATCGTGATTGGAGCTTAATTCACCATACCCTTGTCTCGTGGGTCCTGATGTTTGGTGCGGCAATCCATCAAATAATGTCCTTGTTTGCCACAATTGAAGCATGCTCCAAACTTATAACAACATTCACCTGGATGACCTCTATTGTAAGTGGTACATGCATTTGTCTTTCCCCTTGAGGGTTCTTCCTTCGTAAATGGCTACAACCACTTCTTTGTTGATTTCCCTTTGCCTTTCTCTTCATGTTTTTTTGTTGATTTTCATTTGAATGCTTGCTTTTGACATTGGAAAGTCCTATCAGTAATTGTTACTCGTTTGATTGCCTTGGCTAGTGTTGGTGTTTCCACACATATCACTTTATTTGTAAACCAACATTCAATCCTTCCATAAATCTATTAGCGCTGTCTCTTTAAGATTTTCCCAAAGGACTATACTTCTCGAGACTTATGTACTTGTTGACGTACTCCTCGAGTGACATATTGTCTTGTTGCAAAGTTTGAAATTCTCTTTGTTTTTGCTCCTTTAAATGATGTGGGAAATATTCTTTCTCGAATGCCTTCTTAAATTTCCACATGCTAATTCTATCTTCATCGACAAGCTTGTTCCTTTCAACATATTTCTACCAACGTTTTGCATGTTCTGTAAGCTGATGAGTGGCATACGTCACCATGAATTTGTTAGGTCAGCGAGCCTGGGTGGGTCTAAGGGGGATCCCCTACGAGGGCTCGGGAGTGGAGCCCCCGAAACCTAGACAACTCTAGGATTTCTGGTTCCTATTTATATTGGGAGTCTCTATATAAAATCTCTAGGGTTGAGTTATTGAGTATCTTGTAATCATCTATTATTTCTCCATTAAAGAAAATACTCAGCCGCCATCCGAAGATGTGGCCTAGTTAAGGATGAACCTCGTAAATCTTATGTCTTCTTCTATGTGCGAACTTCTCTCTCTCTCTCTCTCTCTCTCTCTCTCTCATCTCGTATCTGCAACAGTAATCATATACTTGCATAATTATGCATCAATGAAACAATAACAATTAAGTCTTTATATCTTTGATTTTAGCAATTTCCATATCAATAGCAAACGATGATATTAACATTCAATAACATTTGTATTCCTAATGTTCAATATCAATAATAATGTGTGCATGCTAGATTGTATCTTGTTTGTTTTCATTCAATAATCAAAATCCTCTTTGTGACTTCCTTAAGTCGTCTTTGTATAAGTCGTCCCAATATCAATGTCAATAGGGATCCGAGATCATCAATATCAATACCACTAAATTTCCATGAATCATTTATCTGTCAATCATCAAACGAAAACCCTATGTTCAATTCAATCAATTTTAGTAAGCCATTAAAAAAAAAGCAAAATGATGTGTAACCCTATGTTGGAGGATTGGAGTAATCTTGGTTAGTCATAATGGTTAGCTAAATGATGCGTAAAGTCAAATAATAATAGAAAAGTCGGCAGGTATATTGATCACATAAGTAATAAAAGTTATGGAAAAAGGGTTTATCATTCCTATGAGGACTATTGTGATTGAATTTATTAAAATTCAAGGTGATAGAGAAAATTCCAATCAAATTCAATTTTTATCCAAATAAATAGAGAAGAAAAGAAGAGATGAAGAAAAATAAAATTTTAGAGATGAATTGACATAAGATTGAGTTCAAAAGATTACGAATTTTATTTCACCGCTAAGTTAAACTAGATTAGATTATTCCCATATTGCTCTAGTGATTGACTAAGTTTGTCTAAATTGTGACTCCCTAATCAGGTGCAGTCACCTATCCTAAATTTAAATTAATATGAAAGTTTAGACAAATCCACTCTAAATCAATCTTAAACTAAGACACATGAACAATAAAGAAATTAAACTGCTAGTCGCTTAATCAAGTCCAACATAATAGGCCACATAATCTAGACTCTTAAATGAGTAATCCAAATTATGACATGAACTACTATGAATTATTTTCAAAGATCAATTACTCCATATGCTCAGAAAGATAAAATTAATTACACTAAATAATCGATAATGAATTTCACAATCACCACAGAGAAGAAAAAGCTTGCGAAAGACATTAATGTTCTAAAAGAGACAATTCATTAAGAAATTCAATCTATCATAGGGTTTGAACTTTACTATTGCAGCGGACCTTCTCTGAAATGCACCACATCGTCCTTCTTCTTGATCTTAATTTTGCAGAACCTCCACAACGTGCAACATCAAAACAATATGATTTCACAGGATTTGCAGCAAGAAAATCGATGGACAACCAGAGCTCAACCACAAGGGAGAAAAATCAGAACAGAATCTAGAGAAAGAAAGAGGAGGGCCAAGGGTTTTATTTATAAAGGCGAGATGGATTCAGAATTTTCAGGATTTAACTCTATTTAAACTCCTCTTTTTGATGAAATTTAGCGAAAACCCATCTTATTTATGGGTTGGGTAAGGAATTGGATAATATTGGTTACAAAACTGGGTTTAAATCAACCTTTGTGAAATCAGACCTCACGGTCGTGACGGTGGACTGCACAGTAGTGATTGTAACTATGCCGTAAGGTCATATGATTTTCACGGCCATGATTGTAGCCACGTCTTCAGGACTTCATAATTTCATGGCCCATGAACTAATTTTCACAGCCATGACACTTAGATGCTTCATTTTGCTCAGATAGTGAATTGATATCCATAGCTCGTGATTCGTTGATTTCACAATAGTGACATACTCTTCACGGCCAGTGAAAATATGATCCTTCAATATGCTTCTTTCGCTAAAGCTCATGACATTATCCATCATGACGATTCCAAAATTTGAATCACTCTTCCTTCAACTCATGCTCACGGTTGTGATATTGTCCATCACGACCGAGATGCAGAATTTTTCATTAGAATTTTGCAAAAAATATTTTTCGATCGTTTTGTGTTGTGTCCCTACGCCTTTTTGCTCTTTATCAGTCAAAAGTAAAGAACTCGGTTAAATACTTACTCAATGAAATTAAAATAAAAAACTTAGTGCAGGAGATGGTAAAACTCCGAGGATCCTTCACTTTTTGAGTTAAATCTCTTTTGTAGACTGGGCAACATGCGCATTATCTTGGTGATTTTAGTCTCTTCAATATTTTTCCTCTTGGAGAGTATGCCCTTCATGAAACGAAGGCAACTCATGAAGGGAATATTCACATGTTATTGCTTGAATACTTCCAAGAACTTGGAGAATTGCTTTTCAAGATGTTCATGCCTATACCTTTGAGGGTAAGACAATTCATCAAATTTAACTGGCGCTTCATATACTTGAGCTATTTTCTTTTTTGCTTTCTCTTAGGCTTTTAAATTCATATTGTCCTTTATTGTTGGCCTCAAGATGAGTTGAGTTGGTGGATTCTTTTGGATCTGGGTCTTCATGTTGCTCGTGGCTCCTTAGGTGATCATCTTGGCATATTCTTATGGATTATTTTCTGTATTGCCAGGAAGGGTGTCTAATTGTCTTCCAGTAATGATATTTGCAAGCTATCCAACTTGATTATCTAAGTTACTTATGAATGCCTCTTTATTGGAAAATTATGTGTTCACTGTGGTAATGAATTTTGCCATAATGTCCTCTAGATTTTCTTGGGATTTGTCTTTATTGCGTTGCTGAAAACCTAGAGGTTGTGCTCTCTTATTTTGCACCCAAGAACAATTGGGTTGATTGCAAAGGCCAAGCTTTATAATTCCCCTACCGGTTATTCATGTAAAAGTTTTTGACCACATAATTCATATTATCTACTAGATGAGGGATAACATTTTATTCAGTTGAACACTCATGATTTGGATGCCCCTCACCATAGAAATCACAACTTATTTGCATAACATTCACTAGAGCAGCATCATTTCTTGTCATCGGAGTCTCAAATTTCTTGTTGAGTTCTTCCATTTTAGCTGAGATATGAGTGGAATTATCCACTTTGATAAACTCATGATTTACTAGATGCTAAGTTGCACCTCTTATTTTGTCAAATTTTGAGGGAAAGAATCTCAATTATCTTGTAAATGTCCTGAGGGTATCTATCAGCCATATAATTACCAGAGGATGTCTCAATCTTATCCTTGACTTTAGGGGCTAAACCAATGTAAAAGTATTGAATTAACTCATGTAGTGGTATATTGTTGTGGGGCACCTTGGAGACTATCTCTTTGAATCTCTCCTAGGCTTCATGCATTGTTTCATTATCTTTTTTTTGTAGAAAAGATTTGATCTCTGGTGTCATGTTGGCCGCTTTCTAAGGAGGACAATATTTATTGAAAAAATTTTGCTTTAATTCCTCCCACGTGGTGATGGTGCCAATAGGAAGAGTAGTAAGCCATGTAGTAGACTTTTCCCTTACAGAGAAGGGGAATAATCATAATTTCACGGCAACGTCAGTGACGTCAATGAATTTGAATGTAGATCAAAGTTTAGAAAATTGTGCACATGACTAAAAGGATCTTCATATTGATTCCCACAAAACTAGTCTATTGCACCATCTAGTGTGTACCATGCTGAATTTGGTATGGATTTGCATTGACAACCGACAAGGTAATACTACAAGGATTGTCATTCAATTGATCAAGAGTATAATCTCTCATGGTCCTATAAACAGGCGGTTAAATTTCACTTGGATCATGATTATGGTTGGCCGTCATGTTAGCCTTCTTTGAATTATTCTTTAATTGTCGTGAAGTTGGTTCAATCTTAGGGTCGAATTCCAATTGAGCCTTCAAGCTTCAGTATTATGAGTCTTCGATGCTGAGGCTTTTCCTTTGCTTAATGAATACAAAGTGGGTATTGTGAATTAATGTTCGCTGAATCTGCGCAATAAAAAAGCAGTAAAGAACAAAACAAAAGAACAATTCTCAAATCAATAATAGAGATTAAATAAATCAATCAACAAAATCAGGTGGTAATAGAAAAGTCGACAGGTATATTGATCGCACAAATAATAAAAGTGATGACATGAGATATTAGCATCCCTTTGAGAACTGATTGAGTTTATTAAAATCCAAAGTGATAGATAACATTCCAAATCGAATTCAAGTTTCATCAAGATAAAAAGAGAACAAAAGAAGAGATCAATACACTTTTCTATCACTTTGGATTAAACTATTTCCAATGTGATAGAAGAATTGAGATAAGATAAGTTGAGAAGATTGGGGATTTTATTTCACCACTAAGTTAGAGTGGATTAGATTATGCCCAGATTGCTTTAATGACAAACCAAATTTCCCCAAAATTGTGATTCTCTAATTAGTTGCAGTCACCTATCCTAAATTCATATTAATATGGATGTTTAAACAAATCCACCCTAAATCAATTCTAATCTAAGACGTATGAATAGTCCAGAACTTAAATTGTTAGCCTCTTAATCAAGTTCAACGTAACAGGCCACACAATCTTGATTCTCAAAACGATTAATTCAAATTATGACATAACCTACTGTCACTTATTTCAAAGATCAATTCCTTTATATGCTCAGAAAGATTAAATTAGTTATACTAAATAGTCAATAATGAATTTCAGAATCGTCATAGAGAAGAAAAAGTATTACGAGGAGCATTGATGTTCTAAATGAGACAATTCATTAAGAAATTCAATCTAACATAGCGTTTACAAATTTTCTAATACAAAACTGCTCCATAATATAGTTACATATTATATAACATTGGAAATAGTTTATCCCAATAGAAGAAAAGAAAAAAAAGGAATCTAACTTTGAAATTAGAACCTTCTCCCAAGTGCACCGCACCGTCCTTCTTCTTGATCTTGATCTTGTAGAACCTCTGCAATGTTCAACACCAACAACAATATGGTTTCAGAGGATTCGCAATGGGAAAAATGATAGACTGCAAGAGATCAACCACGAGGAAAATGAGGGCAGAATTCAAAGAAAGAATGAGGAGGACTTGACTCTATCTTAAACTCCTCTTTTGGATGAAATTTAACCAAAACCCATATTATCTTAGGGCTGGATAAGGAATTGAATAAGATTGGTTATGAAAACACGTTTAGATCAACTTCTGCGAAATCGGATTTCACGATTGTGACAGTGGGTTTCACAGCCATGATCGAAACTATGTCGCTAGGTCATATGATTTTCATGGTCCGTGAACTGAATTTCTAACTGTGACCGTAGCCACATCTTCAAATCTTTAGGTTTTCACAGCCCAAGAATGGATTTTCATGGTCGTCACACTTTGGTGCTTCGTTCCTCATGATCGTGAATTGATCTTCATGGCCCGTTGTTCGTTGATTTCATGGTCATGGCACGCTCTTCATAGACCGTCAAAATATAATCCTTGAATATGTTCCTTTCGCTTATGATATTGACATTGCTCATCACAACCGTGAGTACATTCGGAATTTCTCTTCACCTCGCGCTCATGGTTGTGATATTGCACATCACGGTCGTGACATAGAATTTTTCATTAATTTTTTGCAGAAATTATGTTTCGATCATTTTATCTTGTCTCCTTATGCCTTTTTGCTTTTGCTCTTTATCTATCAAAAATATGAAAATTATGGGGAGATAGTAACTCGATAAAATTAAAATAAAAAATTAGTAAAATAATGCATGTCATGATCAAATTAGTAAGGGATTCACTAAATATGCAATGTAAAATATGTTAACATTGACATGCATCACTAAAACGTGAGACACCTTGCTTTCTGTGGAATCTATGCGAAGCAATCCACCAATCCCCGTGTCTAGATCATGACAATATGATCACCAACATACTAATTAAATTAATCAATACACCAATAGTTAGCATTTTACCCTATTACTGTTGAGCATGCAAATACAAGTTTTAGGTGATCAATTAGTGAACTAGATTAAATAAATCTATAATAATATAAACAGTTGGCAAGAAGATCGGTCAACTAATGTTCATTACTAGTCTTTTCTGATCTAATAGTCGATCGAACCCTATCCGACCGACTTACTAAGTCACGTTGACTAACCATGTTGTCGGTTGGACCTCAATCTTCATAGTGTTGAGAGTCGGCCTGACCTCCCCTCGATCGATTGACTATCGTGAAAATTTGAAACAAATTTATGAATCCTAAGATTTATTTAAGTTTTCATTTGCGATAAATCCGTCAATCAATTTATGGCTGAATATAATAACATGCTAAAGAAATAACACTTTGAAATGCTATTAATTGATGATCTCAAACATACATGCCCTAATTCTTAGTTTAGCATAAAATAGTTCTATACTATGATAAGAACATGAACCTCATGATTCCAAAGCAATATGTCAATAAATGACATTACAATTCGTGCTCTAATAGCGTGATATCAAGTATCTAACATTGCATTGGTCAAATAGTCAATATAAGACTCCATTTACATACATTAATCGCTCTAATTCTCCTCCCTTTAATTGGGTCATGGATGGATCGATCACACCGAATTCGACCGGGTTGAACCGAATTTTTTTATTAAAATAATATTATTTATAATAATCTAAAATATAAAGCATAATTAATAGTATATAATATGTTAAAAACTAATAAAAAACTATTGTTGGTCAGATATTAATGTAAAATATTATTTATTGTGTTTCAAAAGATTAATGCTTATTTAAAATAATGATGATTGAAAAATTATCATTATTTCTATTAGTTATTTAATACGAATGATGTTATATTATTTTTTAAATATACTATAGCTAATATTTTATAAATTTTAATTATCAATTATAACCAAGAAACTGATTATTAAAATTTTAAAATAATAGTATTCAGAATAAGTTTTATTTTATTTTATCAAAATTCACACAATTTTTTTGTCTTTATATTTAATTACTTTTCTTACTTTATTTTCGTTAATTTCCTTTTCTTGTTTCAACTTTCTTTCTTTTTTTTCATGTTTTCGATTTTCTCTCTCTTTTATTACTGATCTCGTCTCTGTTTAATATTTTTTTTTGCTTCTTTCTACTCACATTTTGGCTTTAATGTTTTTCATTTTATTTTCCCTTTTATGTTTAGTTCTTTCTATTTTCATTTCTTCTTTCCTTTATATTCTCTATATAAATATTTCCTTTTTATTTCTTCCAAATTTTAGTTAATCCTCTCTTATTTTATTCTTTATATAGGCATTCTTCTCTAATGTTTTTTCATATTTGTCCTTATTAATTGCATGATTTGACTTTCTTTTTTTACTGCATCAATTGCACTAATCAACTTTAAATGCATTATAACACAACTTTCCAAGTTAAGATTTTTTTATTTTTAAAATATGAAAATGAATCGGGTTTACTCAGTTCATCTGTTTTTCGATTTTCACCTGTTGATTCATTTCAATCTGGTCTGAAATCATTTCCAGTTTTGACGTCAAACTGAATCGGACTACCAACGATTTGTGGTCAACCCATTCGATCCGCTCGGTCAGATTTGATTTTAGTGACATTATTTTTCAAGCTACAACAGAGTTTTCCTTTTGTTTTAGCTCCAAGCCCTTTTCTTTTTCTCTTGGTTTCATGCTGAAATACAAGATCAAAAGCTAGTTGTCTTTACTCTAAAACAACTTTCCGAAAGTAAACATATTTCAATTACTGTAAAATCATTTCTAAGTGCTACAGTAAATTGGAAAGTGAAATACTGATAGTAAAAGTTGACTTGCAAGTTGCTCCATTGACCGTGCGCACACACGTGTTTATATATATATAATTTGTTGTGCAATAAACATTAACAATTTTTTTAATTTTTATAATATTATTTATTTTGAATTATAGAATTACGTAAAAGTTATAACAAAATAATAAATAAAAAAGTAAATAAAAATAAAATGATATTTAAAAATTACATTTATTAAAATAAAATAAATCAAATAATTAAATCATATATAATTTTAATTCCACTTTGCAATAATAAATTTAAATTTTATAATATTATAAATAAAGTTATAATATATAAATTAAATAATATATATTATGAGAAAATATCCATATAAATAAATATTTAATTATTAATATATCATAATATTTTATTCTAATTAAATATTTCAAATTCTTATGTTCAATCAAACAATATATTCATTCTTTAGAATTTCATTCACATCTACTCAAATAAAAAAATAATTCTTATAAATATAAATCATATCATAATTTTTAATTATAATAATTTATATTTCGAATTTATAATTACATCAAGTTAAACTACCCCGAAGATTATAGACTACACACTGTTTACCACTTTAAATTCTCGTACGAAAGAATATATCTAGAAGATCATGTAGCATATTTAAACGCATTGTCTAACTCAGTAAAATAGATAACATGTTTTATTGAATTAATTCGACAATGTGTAATATTAGTGAAAAAAAATAATATTAGTCTAAATTGTTCCTGAGCCTAACAGAAGTGGCCTTTGGAAACAATAAGGTGGAGAAAGTGTTGGGAAGAGGCTAAACAATATTTGCGGAATTATCTTCTTTCTCTTAATGCATAAATTTAAATGGTGTGATGATAATAATAAAGAGAATTAAATCAGACCTGATGCACACAAGATTTATGTGAAAAATCTCTCAAAGTGAGAGAAAAAATTACGGTAGCGATCAACAAATCTTTCCCTATGAAAAAGTAGGATATAAAGTTTCTTCTCTTATCTCAGAAGAGGAATACAGAAATAAAAACCTCAAGAAACAATTTTGGATCTTGTGGAATAATTTCTCCGGAAATCGGAATAGAAGTCAGAAGGATCTCACCGAAATATTTGAGATTGATGAGAAGGTTGTAGAGAATCTGTGCCTAAAATTTTCGTTGAAAACGAATTAGAAGTCGTCTCCAATAGAACCCGAATACTTTCTCTCTCCTCTCTATTTTTCTCTCTCTCGCGGATGTGCAAATGCGTTTCTTTTTGCTCTCTTCTACTTGGCGCAACACCTCTCTCTTTTATACGTGATGTGGTGACGTGTTGGAGTTGGACTCCAAGTCCAACTCC
>LTAE01012675.1:1524-13529 GCA_001647135.1 Pontederia paniculata
CGAAGCGCGATGAATTTTTACGAAGAAGTTTCGGACGCCCGAATATGCAAATAGGTCGATCGAAACTATATGAGGAAAGTATTTGAATTGAATTTTCAGAGCTGGAAGGATCTAATTTGAAAATAAAGATGACCAAAAAGGAAAACAATGAAATAAATGAAGATTTCTGTCATTGATGAAGGTGATCAAGCATTCCAAAATTGGTGAAGAAGAAGAAGAACAAAAAGTCACCTTGGATCAAGAGAATAACATCTCTCATGAATTATTTTTTTAAGCGAGCTGATTTGTAATTTGAGAGAACACAAAACCTTCAATATTCTTTCTGAAAGCTCTAAGTGAGGAGAGGTGAAGCCTTACCTCTCGAGCAGAGAAAAGGCTGCTGATTGTAATTGGGTCATCTTTGCCCGGATTCATCCAGAAGGGGGTGTTTAGTGAATCTCCGAGGTTCTCAGTCTAGAGAAATCGGAGCGGGGACGTAGGCCAAGGAGTTGGGTCGAACCTCGTCAACAAGCGACTGCGTCCTCATTCTAGTTTGCGCACTTTACTATTTCTTTTAAGTTTGATTATTTGCATGTTATGCTTGTGATTCAAATTAAGATTAATCATCAAATAATTTAAGATATTATTAAGTTAAAAGAAAGAAAAAGAAAAAAAAAGGAAAAAGGACAAAATCTAGAAAACACCAATTCACCCCCCCCCCCCTCTTGGTGCCTTTCGATCCAACAGGAACATCCAAGTAGGTAAAATGACAAGCACCTATATTCATGTCTAAGATGTTCATGATACTTCTTTTTTTATTTGCATTAAACTTTGGAGGAAAGAATATATGTGATTTCTGATAATTAATTGTTTGATTTGTGAGGATGTCATACAAGTTAAATAAATAATTAATCCTTCTACAATCTTTTAGAGTGGCAACAATACATATAAGCATGTCATCTGCATAGAGTAAATGACTTAGAGAAAAATTATGCAAGTTAAAAGGTCTAATACGACCTGCAACAACCTCTTGGTTTATTAGAGTAGTAAAAACTTGGGAAACTAGTATAAAGAGGTAGGGAGAGAGGGGTCCCCTTGCCTAATGCCCCTATGATTAGTGAAAGCTACTGAGAATGTTCCATTTATGTAGCAAAGGAAGGAGATGAAATACATGCATTTATTCATTTTATAAATTGTGCAGGAAAGTTCATAATTTTAAGGACACTTATAACTGCATTTCATAACACTATCAAAAACCTTTTCCATGTCAACCTTCATTATAAGGTGTTTTTGTCTCCCATATTTCATTGAATGCACAATTTTCTTAGCAATTAAAATGTTATTATGAATAGATCTATTTGCAATAAAAGCATATTGACATTTGTCAATGATGTTGGTAAGCGTAGGTCTCAACCCGTTTGCAAAAATTTTTACAAGTAAACGATATAGGACATTGCATAGTGCAATTGGTCTATAGTCCGTAATGGTTTTAGGATTTGACATCTTAGGAATAAAGAACCTTGGGCATGCATCAAAGAATACATAATCATCATTAACATATTTATTAAACAAGAAAGGTTGAATCAGGCATAAGCTTCAAGATGATCAGACAGTAGAATACATGAATATTTCAGAGAATGCCTTCAAAGAGTACCACAGTCATATTGAGTGTGGCTTAAAGAATTACTACCGAGAAAGACAATTAGGATGATGATGCACATCCATTTTAATAAGCCTGATGAGCTTTTAATCAGTGTGCCAACAATATATGTCTGAATGGACAATTTGACCACCCTTAGCCTCCTTTCCTTCACATATTTATCAAATGCTGCACCAACACCCTTTTGTACTGCCAAATCACTGATTGTGCCCTCTATGCCAAGAGGCATTTCTTGTGCTAAGCATCTAGCGAGAACAACAGAATCTTCAAGGCCAGCAGATCCTCCCTGGCCAAGGAATGGCCCCATCACATGCATTGCATCCCCTGCAACAGTCATTGTGCCACTCCACAAGTTTTCGGTCAGTAAGTGCCATGGCGAGCGATAGCGGACGACAGTTAGGTTCAGCGAGCCTAGCTCACAGCTTTTCACCATTTCAATCATATGTAAAGGATACCCACTGAGACAATCCAGTGCATATTGTTTGATGCGCCTGTGATCCTTGTAAACGTATTCATCTGATCATGAATTTGAACATAAATTTAGCTTACTTTTTTAACTATTTGATGATGAGAGATTATTGACATCAATTGACACATGGTGGTTTTGCTGAATATTCCTCACCTTCAGGAGGAGGAGAAGACACTTCCAAAAACCAATGGACTAACTTGTCATTGATTGGAAGCGTTCCTAAAAGTCTAAAATTACTCTGCAGCAAGAGAAAATTAGCAGTAACACTCTGAGCTTCTTCACGAATTGTGAAACCTCGTATTGTCCAAGATTTAAAACTCTTTGGGGCCTTTAGTCCTAATGCTTTTGATATGACTGAGTTTGATCCATCACAACCAATTACAACCTGGAAAGTCAGAAATCCAGATATGATACAGGGATGACATACATTTAAAGTTAGATATCTTCTAGAGTAATTTTAGTAATAATCCTTGTCAATAGGTATTATGTAATTATTAAACACTTGTAATTCTTAATAGGAACAGAAATGACAGTACAAATGCACATTAGAAATTGCATCCACAAAGAGATCAAACATTCAAGTAAGAGATGCTTCGCAAGCTAGCAGTAAGTGAATATTTCAATTTGTTTTTATGTAAATAAAGTTTACAAAATGAATTTTTAGGAAAATGAATTCAAGGAAAGTGATTTGCTTTTATGTATTTGGTGTATGACTTAAAAATATGAACTCAATCTAGAGTACAATAAGTTTATAGTGGCTTAACTTTGTCTGATACTATTTCATTTCATATTATCCCCTGAAATTTCATTCTCTTGACAAGAAGTCGCATTAGCAAATTAATAGACAGACTTGTCTGCTAGAATGCAAAGATGAGAAAGGATAAAATAAACGAGAACAAAAAGAGCGTGATCCAAGATGAAGATATTATGATATGTAAGAAGGAACGGCAAGTTCGATAAAAGTTAATTTCAGAGTGGCACCTTGGCTCTGATTATTGTACCATCACTAGCATAAAGAACAGGGAATGAAGTCAGAGGATCTACTTCAACTCTTTCTATTTGACACCCAAAACGAATTGATTCTTGAGGTATATTGCTAGCCAATGCTTCAATGAGGTCGCTTCTCTTGAGGCATCTGAATTCTCCCCTACAATGACAACAGATATAAGATGCAAACCTTGTCATAATGATGATGGACAATGACATGTAAACATACTAAAGCTGCAAAAGACGTGACATGCATCCCACTTTCCCCCAATCTATATGATTTCTAAAATGATGTAAAAGAACATGAGTTGATGATCAATGATTCGCATAATGAATATTAACATAACTATCAGCAGTGCGTTCCCCACACTTTCCTATGCAGCATATCCAGTTTCCATAGCATCAACCACCGGATATACAAGAGCATTGTCAAATTGTTACCCGAAGGAAATAATCCTTGTCCTACTATTTGGCAGAGAAATTCTGTGTGCCCTGGAAAACATGCAAAAATATCAGTTGTTGATCTTCAAATATTCAGAATTAGGCTCAGAAGGAAAGCAACATAATGAATTTAGTTTTCTGCATCCAGGCAGTAAGATGCTGATACACCTTTTCCTGTATGCAGTTATTGCATATATAATGCCTTGCAGTGCTGTTTATCTCTCTATTAGAAATAGCAAACTGGTGCTCAAACATACTCGGTCAAAAGAAGAGCCTTTGCTCTTAGGATGTTGCCCACATGTAGTTGATCAAGCGCTTTCCATCCATTGGCATAAATATTAATTGCTAACCCTGCAGGTCTCAGAGTATCAGATTTCTCAAGCACCAGGCATGATATTCCCTTCCTGTGCATATTTAGAATTGCAATTAAAACCAACTGATACAAAAATAAAACATTCAAACCAGTTGGTCTAATGAACAGTAGATGTATTATTCTTTTGAAAACAATGTCACAAAAAAACCAACCTGTGAAGAGCCAAAGCAGTGGCGAGGCCACAAATCCCTCCACCCACGACCACAATGCCATGCTGCTCCTGCTCCTTTGAGTTCATCTTGCTTTGCTCCAAAGCTGTTGATTCTGCTGCTAACTCAACCACCTCCCTTTTCTGTATGCATATCTTCCTCTCATTTCTTTCTTTCTTGAGTGTTAAGTACTGTAACTCCAACTTTCCCCAAAAAGAAAAAAAAAGAATTTGTCTCTTTGAAGAAGATAACATCAATCTATTAGTCTACTTTTCAGTTGTCCTTGCAGCATTTGTCTGCTTCCCACAAGAATTGAGGGATAATAAAATTTTCAAAGAGAAAGATAACATTAATCTGATTTTTCCTAATTAGTTATTTATTTTAAATTAAAATTAAGTGAAGAATAAAGAGTTTACTCTTTATCACTCTTTCTCTTATTATCTTCCCTTTTTTAAATCATCCTTTATCTAAATACACATAGAAAATATTAATGCATTTATTGTGCTATTTTTGTTTCACGAGTCTATCCAAATAGAGTAAGTTACAGAAGTACTGACTTTGATTGTTAGAGAGGTTAATTAATAAGAATAAATCATATATATTGAAAAAGGCTAAAGCAAACGTGAGAACAAACAATTATTTTTTCTTGTTTCATTGATTATTCTTCTTAAAAAAAGTATTGAATTTTATTTGTTATAGTATTATTTTTTTTATTTTTATTACATGTATCATCTTTTGTGAATAAATTATTTTAGCATGGTTTTCATATTTTAAATTCTTGACATTATTGATGATTCGACATTCTTTCATTTCTTATAATAAATTCATCATCTCTTTTTCTATTCCAGTTAAAAATTTAATTTCACTATTTTCCTGTCTTTTATTTTAGTTATTCTACTTCGTTCTTTATTTCATAATTAAATTAAGGTTGCCTCGGCTTGCTTTCTCTTTCCCTTTCTACTTCCATGTTCTTTATTTCATAATATTTAATTTATTTTTTTGGATATTTGAACCGTATATGATATTACGCATTTTAGATCTTGTTTATTCTCCTATTTTAAATTTGTACAGTTAATTTTTGTGTATGTTAGCATAACTGATTTTTTATGTTTATTATTTTGCATTGCACTTAGGATTACATTATTCCTCTTATAAAATTCTCAATCTTTTATTCGGTCAATTAAATTGATTACAAAATTTGATGTGTGTAAAACTTGACTGGCATAAATGATATTTTTTCAAAAAATTAGTGGAAATTAAAAAACATATAATATATTTTTTTTTACTTTATTTGGGTTTCAAGTTGTCTTCATTTATAGTAGATCAATATTTTTTAAACCGAATTAAATCATCCAGCTGGATCGGTCCATCTATGGACCGGCAGACCCGGCAAGTCCATTGAATATGGACAACATATTATGAGATGTGACTTAGGCCTTATTTGAATTGAGATATTAGGGAACATAAGGTGGAAGATAAGTGGGTGGTGTTAGTTAAATCATATTTGGGTAAAAAAAATTATAAGTCATATGAGGTTTGGAGGGATGAGTCACACCTCCAAGTTTCAAATATTTCATTTCACCAAATTAATAGAATTAGGGGGAATGAAACTTTTTAAGCAAAACTACACATTTAAATAATTTTCTAAAATTATATTATAGTTCATTTAAAATGATATTCTTCCTTACATTTTTTTAATTTATGATAGAAAAATATTTGTATTTTATAATTATTTAGTACTTACATTTGTTTAACTTTTATTCATTCACATTAATTATAATTATTTTGATTTTGATTTAAAATAATGTTTTTTCAAATTAATTATTTTTTATTGAATTTTAGATAAATAATTATTTTTATGATTATTTTTACTTTAGCATCTTAAAGTGTTGTCATTTGAACAATATTTTTATTTATGTAATGATAATATTATTATTTTTATTCTTTTTATATTTATCTATCATCTTCGATCTTTTTTAACTTTATTTCAAAAAATAAAAAAGATAAAAATATTATGAAAGAAACAAAATACATTGAGAGGAAAACAATACTAATAATAAGAGAAAAAACATATAAAGAGATATAAATAATGATAAATATATAAATACTATAATAATATTATATTTCTTAAGGATCATAAATAGTAATATATAATAAAGGGTATAAATGACTTTTATCTAAATTATTCAAACATGACATTGTTTAATTTAACACATTCACCACCATAAAATTTTTATTCAAACATGAGTTTAACAATAATTCACCACGCTTCATCACACTCCACCACCCCACCCTATACTCCACCGTGTCATACCACTCCTTCATTAGTTAATTCCCAAACAAAGCCCTAAAGCTCCATTTCTTCGTGATATGTAGATCGAGTTAGAGCACATATGATGGCAAATTTTTAGGAAGATTATATGCATCTTTACTTTCGCGAGATATCAAAATTAATATTTTATTTTTTTTATTTTTTAGTTAAACACATTAGTTTAAGGGCATATTTGAAAATTTTATAATTTTTTTAAACATTTAAAAAGCATCTTATTACGATTTCTTTCTTCGATGTAAAAGACCTCATAAATTGTTTGATCGTATTTTCAAATACGTTGTAACTAAAAAAAATCAAAAAGATAAAGAAGACAGAAAAATTATCAAAATAAAATGGAGGTATGAGCATATAGTTATTTTACTGTGTTTCTTTTTTTTTTAGAAAATGCGATGCATTAACCATTAGCCAAAAAAGCCGTTGAATCGGCGTACAAAATATACCGGAGGTCCTGAAGAGGACTGTCCGACCAAAAAATATCGTTCTCAGAATTTCTAGCCATGCGAGCAATAAGGTCCGCGACCATGTTAGCCTCGCGGTGTACATGAGTATTTTAAATGAATCCAAAAACTGTAGCTGGTGCCAAATATCAGTTAGTATATTCCTAATGCGCCATGGACATGTCGATTTCCTTTGAACTATGAGCACCAATACAAGTGAGTCTGATTCCATCCATACTTGTCGGCAGCCAAGTTGAGAGCATCGTAGGATCCCTTCTCTTAACGCCCATGCTTCAACCTCTAGCGCCGATCCGCAAGCTCTACGAGTAGCTCCTGCAAGAACCAAGAGCCCATCAGAATTCCTAATAATGAAGCCTGCACCTCCCTGCTCCTCGGGTCCTATAAAGGATCCGTCTGAGTTAAGTTTCACCCAGAGTGGAGGGGGAGGCTCCCACTTAACCGACAAGCGGTTGCGGGGAGGAGGAGCCTCAGCTGTGTGGCATCTCGCATATTCATCATACCCAACCAGAGCCCTCTCCCAAACCAAGGGTATGGTTAACTGTTTGGATCTAAAACATGATTCATTTCTCATGTACCATATCCCCCAGAGGCAGTAAGCAAAAAGAGAGAGTATCTTAGCACGAGAGGAACAGTCCAAGTTTGAGCCCTCCAAGGTCCAGTGTCCCATGTCCCAAGTGTCCATGTATTCAAACTGGTAACCTACTTTAACCTGAAAAAGTTGTCATAATTGCATGCTACTAGGACACTGGAAAAATAGATGCTGGTTGGACTCCAAATGAAGGCCACAAAGAGAACATTTAGTATCAATATTGGGATCGAAAAGAAGTAATCTATCCTTTGTAGGGAGCCTAAGATGAACCAACTTCCATAAGTGAATTTTCTGGGGGATTTGGATACTCCAAATTGTGGTCCAAACAGTTCCTCCTCTAGCCCTTGGCGGTTGTTGCTGGTCCAAACATTTTACTATGTTTCTCATCGAATACGTTTATTTTTATATCTAACAGACAAAGATCTGTGCAAAACATGATAGCTTTTATTTATGTACCTAACACAAGAATTGTTAAAAAAAATATATCATTTGGTCAAGAAGATTGCTAGATCTTTTTTCCATTATGTCCTTTCGTATTTACATAAAAATATAATTAAATATAATAGTGATAATTGATATGTAACTGAATATTCTTAACATGATTGACTAATGAACTTTGAGAAGAAAAATAACTTAATAAGTAACATAATGTGTATCCAAAGAGCATGTTGGTATTTATATTCCTAATTACTCTGTTTTTACTTTTTCTCCTTCCACATCCCTCCTTATCCATCCTCACCCCATCCCTTCCCTCTCAGGCTCTCACTATAACCAGTACAGGCGCTTCTGAATTTTGATAGCTCAACTCACAAATTGTCATGTGCAGCAAGAGGCATTTCTTGCTAGAAGCACAACAAAAAGTTTAAAGATCCACTTTGTCTAACGAACATTTCATTGCACCTTATGATCTGTTAGTTGTTAGATGTGCTCCTAACAATTCTTAAAAATTTAAATCGATAAGATAAATAATATATTTATATTTTTATTTTTAACATTTCTTTTCAAGTGTGAGCCGCTGATAATTTTGATCTAGTTCAAAATTCAATACGTGAACAACTAAGGAAAGAAAATAATTTTTAATACAAGCGATATCGAGTTTTAAACTCAAGATCTCTAACTCTGTGACCATATTGTTGGAGAGAAGAATCAACTTTTATATCAAATTGAATATGTGTTAAAACTTGAACGATTTTAGTGGTCTTTTTAAAAAAAAATAGTGCAAATTAAAAATAATAATAATATATTCACATAGGAGAAAGCTCTTATCTAAACTGCCTTTCAAATTTCAGCGCACACCATTTTTAATCATAATTATATCATTTGTCATGTTCATTAACAAAAAATAAGGTCAATCAATATTTTATGTGAGATGAGATATCGTAAACATGAACAATTGTATGTGGGCCATATGGTTTTTTTAAGAATGAAAAAGCAGAAAAAAAAATTAAAATTTTAGCTTACGACGATTATCAAATAACAAATGGAATCATAAATGTAATATATAAAGAAGTATTTCATAATTTATATTAAAAGTCTATTATATTTCATTACGGAATGTTATTATTTTGAAATACAATTACATATTTTTTAAAATTTAATTAATCTTTAATTTTTTATATGTGATCAGTATTTTTTTCTCAAGAGTATCACACTAATAATAAAAAAAGAAGAAAGAAATGCACGACCACATGGTAAGTGTTCGCCTGCACCATGCAACACTTGCCGTGTCCACAAACGTGTGGCCCATAAGCAGCCCACTACAAGTGGCCCACCGATGAAACCTGCGGAGCCCATGGAAACGTGACTGCTGAGCATGGACCATTGAGGCCTACTGCTGATGTCGTGCTGTATTTTAAAAAATAATATAATATCATATCGTGTCGCGCTAAAATTATATTTTGAGAATACATTTCAAATTTTACTATGCTAGTTATGTTGTACCGGCCGTTAATATTTATATATATTTAAAATTTTAAGCTATTTTTAAAAATCACAATTTAATATATAGAAAAGGCTAGACTTTATATTATATAATATAGTATTTAATATAATTGTATCATAAATTGATAAATTAGTAACGAAATAATAATATTATATGATATTATTGCATTGATAATTACTATATATATAATAAGAAGATGCATAAAAAATTATTTATTATATAGGTTAATCCAAAAATGATGTTGGATGAGGAATTTGATCCGTGTTAAGAATATAGGTAAGCACATTTATCATAAAAAAATCTTTTAACTAATATGTATCTATAAGAATATATTATATATGAAAATAATTTATCGTATCCTATTGTGCCCGAAGAGGCGGCTTGGCCCAGCCCAGCCCGGGCACGATCCTTGGGGTTATGCCGGGACGTATGGGATTTAGATTCTGGTAAAAGAAAATTTAATCCAATCGGCCTGACCCAATGTCGACATGATCTTTGATGAGCACGAGCTACCCCGAGCCCGACAGAATCAGACACAATCATTATTTTAATATATAAACTATTTTTATTTACGCATATTAGTTAAAAGATTCAAATTCCTACTCCAATATATTTTTTGAATTTAACCTATAGAATGGATATATTTTGATACATCATTTTATGTAATATATATATATATAATTAATATAATAATATCATATACTATTATTTAGTTACTAATTTACCAATTTATCATATGGTTGTATTAAATTCTATATTATATGATTTAAAATATGATCTTTATTATATATTCAATTGAGATTTTTAAAAATAATTAAAAATTAATAAACATAATAAAATAGTAGTAACTTGTTCCGGTCCGTGACTGACACAACCGAATTCAAGTTAGATTATCTGGATGGCAATTTTGGTATGCCACAGATAATATAATAGAATTCTTTTCAAATATAACACGAGCATAATCAAACACGAATTGATTGACACGAGCACCACAGAAGAATTTTCATCTTTCTTTTTGAGCTTTGATAGCTTAACTCACAAATTCTATCATGTCATCTGCATCAGGAGGCATTTCTCGTGAGAAACACAACAACAAAAAACCTTCAAGATCCACTTTGTCAATAAGCATCAGTGTCGTGTAGCGATAATAAATATATGCAGAGAAATTTGCACGTCAATAAATAAATTTGATTGGTACAGTGATTAATGTGATTGAGAGCTATTAGTCTTAGATTTTTTAATTTGATTTTTGAAATCGTCAAATACCTTGCCTCTTGAATTCATCGGCAATTAATCATGTGTTAATAGTACTCAACACAAAAAGAAGAAAGATTTGGGATGTGATAGAACAGTTATATAAGGCATTCTAATATGATAGTACAAGCTTCAATAGTCGACACCAAAGGAAATGAGATCAGAGACTACATGGGCAGGACCTACTTCATGTATGGACACAAGCATATCATTCATTAGGAACAGAAGTTAGTCCACTATAACACTCCCTCTTCCAGGAAAAGAATCCAGATGAACGAAATTTACACGTTGGAGTTCCAGTTAGAGTTCAGGTCTCTCATCCAAGACACTGATCAGATATTGCCTGCTGCTGCATCTTTAGTTGCTTGAATTAAGCTGTTGATCCACTATTTCCTCAACCTCCCTAGAGATATTCTGCTTATGAATGCAAGTCTAGTTTGTGTTTTCTGACTTTATAGTTTTTTTTATCTTGACATAGCTCGTAATATTCAAAAAGAAATAAAAGAACAAGTGGCAATACTACTTGCTTGTTAAAATCATAAAGATATTTGAAGTAGAACAATAAAAAAATCCCTATCAAATGGTATGCCATGGAGATTGAAAAAAAAACCATTAATTATGCCTGATCATTCATACCCTCCTGGCCGTTTGCCTAACATATCATTCAGACCATTCTCATTGTATTCATATGCAAATAGAAATAAGGGGATCAATGTATTTGCATCTCAATACATATTGTCTTAGATTAATAAATTACATATAACAATATATACATCATGGCATTCAAAAGACAGCAGTTGGGCATTTGATGAAAGAGAATTCTCTTCTGCAATGTGTATAAACTGTATATATTAACAGATAATCAGGCAATAGCATACATATTCTCAACAAATGTTCTCCGAGCGCCTTCAAAGAGTACCACAGTCATATTGAGTGTGGCTAAGGGAATTACCGGAGAAAAAGACTATTAGGATGATGATACACATCAACTTTAAGAAGCCTGATGAGCTTGTTCTCAGTTTGCCAACAATATATGTCTGAATGGACAATCTGACCACCCTTAGCCTCCTTTCCTTCACATATTTACTAAATGCTGCTCCAACTCTCTTTTGTACTGCCAAATCACTGATTCTCTCCTCTATGCCAATTGGCATTACCTGTGCTAAGCATCTGGCAAGAACAACAGAATCTTCAAGACCAGCAGCTCCTCCTTGGCCAAGGAACGGACCCATCACATGCATCGCATCCCCTGCAACAGTCATTGTGCCACTCCACAAGTTTCCTATCAATAAGTTCCATGGTGCGCGGTAGCGATTCATGCTTATGTTCAATGAGCCTAGATCACAATTCTTCACCATTTCAACCACATCAG
>LTAE01012678.1:0-13524 GCA_001647135.1 Pontederia paniculata
CATGACAGGGTGTAGGTCCGCACTCACTTCACTTGACGAAAGTGTGCGCAGGTCTGTACACTTTGGAGATGGCTCCGTCGTCGAGATCATCGGCCTCGTATCAGAGGTGATGCAGTCGAGGGATCACAGCCACAAGGTACTCACAGAGGTATATTATATACCTAAACTAAAAAGCAATATTGTGAGCCTTGGGCAACTGGAAGAATGGGGGTGCAAGATCGAGCTAAAGGATGGATTCTGCAGCGTTTTCGACAGCGAGCACACTCTGCTAGCATGCGCACCTCACATCCACAATCGACTGTATCTATTGAAGATCAACATTGTAGCGCCAATGTGTCTGGTGGCAAAAGTAAATGACCAAGCATGGTTATGACATGCTCGCTATGGCCACCTGAACCTTCGAGCTCTCCGGGAGATGGGAGTGAAGCATATGGTGGAAGGCCTGCCTCTGATCGAGAGGAAGGAAGAATTTTGTGATGGGTGCGCACTCGGCAAGCAGTAGGGCATCCCGTTCCCACAAGCTGCGGCGCATCATGGAGAGCAAAGCCTTGATCTGTTTCACGTCAACCTTTGCGGACAGATCAGACCGAGCACCCCTGGTGGTAAAAAATACTTCTTGCTTATTGTTGATGATCACTCTCATTCCATGTGGGCAGAGTTGCTTGTGACAAAAGACGAAGCCTTCAAAGCTTTCAAGCGTGTGAAGGCATTGGCCGAGATGGAGCAAGGTGGGAGACTAAGGGCATTCCGATCTGACCGGGGAGGTGAATTCAATTCCCAGGAATTCCAAGCCTATTGCGTCGAGCACGGCATCGAGCACTTCACCACGACGCCATATTCGCCTCAGCAAAATGGCGTTGTCAAGCGCAGAAATCGCACCGTGGTGGAGATGGTGCTTTGTCTTTTGAAAAGCAAAAACATGCCAGCTTATTTCTGGGGCGAGGCAGTGATGACAGCCATCTACATCCTCAACCATGTGCCAACCAGAAGTCTAGAGGGGAGGACGCCATACGAGGCCTGGTACAATCGGAGGCCTAATGTCAAGCATCTTCGGACTTTCGGGTGCGTCTCCCATGTCAAGCGCATTGGTCCCGGCATCAACAAGCTCACAAATAGATCTGTGCCCATGGTATTCCTTAGTTATGAACAAGGAACGAAAGGCTACAGGGTGTAGAACCTGTGGCCAAGAAGCTGCATGTCGCGCGCGATGTGGTATTTGAAGAACACCGCGCGTGGGACTGGAGCAAGGAGAACGACGATGCTACTCCACCAGCCTCGTTCGATGTCGAATACATTGCCAAGGTCAGAGATGCTGAAACTCGTGCTGACGGCATTCACTCTCCTCCAACACCAGCTACACCAGTTTCATGACCACTAGGGTCTTCTCTATCAACGCCTGCTGCTGCAACACCACTGATCAGTTTCGCGACACCTTCGACGGACGATGCTTATAACTCCAAAGGCGTCCCGCAGAGATTTCGAACGCTGAAAAATCTGATGAACACCACCGAGGAGATAAGTGATTATGAATATAGTGTCTTGTGTCTGCTTGCAGCAGAGGAGCCATCAAGTGTAGAAGCGGCACTTGGAGAATACGAGTGGCGAAAAGCAATGAAGGCTGAAATGGAATCCATTCGCGAAAAAAAAACATGGGAGCTTATTGTACTACCACCAGAACACAAGGCGATAGGATTGAAGTGGGTCTTCAAAGTCAAGAAGGATCACGGCACTTGGAGAATACGAGTGGCGAAAAGCAATGAAGGCTGAAATGGAATCCATTCGCGAAAAAAAAACATGGGAGCTTATTGTACTACCACCAGAACACAAGGCGATAGGATTGAAGTGGGTCTTCAAAGTCAAGAAGGATCTGGTGGGGAACATTGTCAAACATAAAGCCCGTCTCGTCGCCAAGGGGTATGCTGAGCGTCAAGGAGTAGATTTTGATGAAGTATTCGCACCAGTAGCACGGATGGAGACAGTGCGGCTGCTACTTGCTCTAGCTGCACACGGTGGTCGGCAGGTGCATCACATGGATGTCAAGTCAGCCTTCTTGAACGGAGATTTGGCTGGAGATGTGTATGTGCAACAACCTCCTGGTTTCACAGACAACAACAATCGCGGCAAGGTGATGAAGCTGAAGAAGGCGCTATATGGATTACGGCAAGCACCACAAGCTTGGAATGCAAAGCTTGATAATGAATTACTTGGGCTGGGTTTCATGAAGAATCCTCTAGAGCACGCAGTGTACAGACGTGATGCAGGAAAAAAAATTTTGTTGGTTGCGGTGTATGTTGATGATCTCATTATCACTGGGCCGAGCAAGGTAGACATTCAAGCTTTCAAGGTGGAGATGAAAGAGAAGTTCAACATTAGTGATCTTGGTCTACTGAGCTACTACTTGGGCATTGAAGTCTGCCAAAAGTAATGTGAGATTACCATCTGTCAGAGTGCTTTTGCTGCTAAGATCTTGAAAAATGAAGGGATGGCCGTAATCGGTGTCATACTCCAATGGAGGATCGACTTAAGCTGAGCAAGAAGGGAGAAGGTGATCCTGTGGATGCAACAAAATATCGCAGCATAGTTGGGAGCCTGCGCTATCTTGTCAACACGCGGCCTGATTTAGCATACTCCGTCGGAATTGTGAGAAGATACATGGAGGCTCTTACAACCAAACATTGGACAGCGGTGAAGCAAATTCTTTGGTATGTGGCAGGAACAATCAATTATGGTTGCAGGTACAAGAGGTCACAAATCGCAGAGCCTAAGTTGGTGGGGTTCAGTGATAGTGATCATGTCGGAGACATTGACGATAGGAAGAACAACAGCGGGTTCATTTTCTTTTTGGGCTCGAGCTTGATCAGTTGGACGTCACAAAAATAGAAAATTGTTGCACTCTCATCATGCGAAGCAGAGTATATAGCAAGTGCATCGGCGGCCTGTCAAGGAATATGGCTGAGTCGTGTCCTTGGTGAAATAATGAAAAAGGAAGCACCTCAACTTAAGCTGTTAATTGACAACAAATCAGCTATTGCCCTTAGTAAGAATCCAGTGCATCACGACGGAAGCAAACATATCGACACATGATTCCATTTTATACATCACTATGTCGAAAAAGAGAAGGTGCTGGTTGATTATATTGGCACCAATGATCAGCTGGTGGATATAGTGACTAAAGCTCTGGGATGAGTAAAATTTGTTGAGTTCTGACAACAGCTAGGTGTAGTTGAGTTGCAGCGGGATTAGGGGGTGAATTGTTAACAAACATAATCCCTTCTGCATATCTATTTGTTTTCTGCATGTCTATTTTTTTTCTTAGTTTCTATCTCTTTAGATTCTATAGATTCATCTACTGGTTGTTTAGATTTTTTGGTTTTTCTATGAAGGCTGGGATCAAGTCCATATTCATTATTTGGTTAGCTTTGTATCTCTAATTATATGAATGAAACAATCTGCAGTAGTATTCAGTTCTGCACACAAAAACTCCCCTTCATCTTCTAAGTTATCTCTCATTGCATTGCATCAAAATCTGTTGTAGCACCAACAAGTGGTATCAGAGCTTGATCAGTTGGACGTCGCAGAAACAGAAAATTGTTGCACTCTCATCATGCGAAGCAGAGTATATAGCAAGTGCAGCGGCGGCCTGTCAAGGAATATGGCTGAGTCGTGTCCTTGGTGAAATAATGAAGAAGGAAGCACCTCAAGTTAAGTTGTTAATTGACAACAAATCAGCTATTGCCCTGAGTAAGAATCCAGTGCATCACGAAAGAAGCAAACATATCGACACACAATTCCATTTTATACATCATTGTGTCGAAAAAGGGAAGGTGCTGGTTGATTATATTGGCACCAATGATCAGCTGGCGGATATACTGACTAAAGCTCCGGGACGAGTAAAATTTGTTGAGTTCCGACAACAGCTAGGTGTAGTTGAGTTGCAGCAGGATTAGGGGGTGAACTGTTGACAAACATAATCCCTTCTGCATATCTATTTGTTTTTTGCATATCTATTTGTTTTCTTAGTTTCTATCTCTTTAGATTCTATAGATTCATCTACTGGTTGTTTAGATTTTCTGGTTTTTCTATGAAGGTTGGGATCAATTCTAGATTTATTATTTGGTTAGCTTTGTATCTCTATTTATATGAATGAAACAATCTGGAGTAGTATTCAGTTCTGCACACAAAAACTCCCCTTCATCTTCTAAGTTCTCTCTCATTACCTTGCATCAAAATCTGTTGTAACACCAACAAGGCGTGCCAACCAAAGGCTAACAGTGACGAGGCCAAGGTTCTTACCGGGGCAGACCCTACGACCGGCACCGAACGAAGCCGCAGATCACCACCTCGAACGTCAATGTCCTCGCCGCCGGCCGACGGAAGGAAGCACTCGGGCTTGAACTCCTCCGGGTGAGTCCACACCAAAGGATTTTGTCCGACGGCCCACATGTTAATCATTGCGGTCGTCATGGACGGGATCACCATGCCATTGCTAAGATGGACGTCGTCGGTTGCGAGACATGCCCACGAGAGGAGTCGACCCGGGGGATTCAACAAAGTTTTTACTCATGAATTTACATTTTCTTTGTCTTATTTAACTGATTTACCTATGTCACTTTCTGAAATTCCCTTTTGATGCTTTCGATCCTATAAAATTAATGTTTTTAATGAGTAAACATATTTGATAGTTACAATTCATCAAACCCATTTACCTATATGACTATTAATATCACTTGATATGCATGCACAACATCATGCACCATTTTCTTCTCCGAATGAAGTCATCTTATATCTTGTTTTTGAAATATGATATATAGAGTAATGAATATTATATAATCCATGAAGAAGAAACAAATTAGAGGACTTACAAATTCTAGGAGAAATTATAAAAGCCCGAACACTTGAAATAACAAAATTAAAATAACTAAATGGTTATAATCACCAAATAGATTTCCTTTTCATTATAAAAGGAAGCTCATGCGGCTATTAAAACAAAAAAATATAAATATAGATTCTACTGACAAAATGTAACTCTAAGATTTATTGACCAACTATTGACGCACGACCACTCCATGAAAAACTGAAAATATATTTTCTCGCTCGATGTGCCCTGGTGCCGGCGGCATGGACATCGCGTGAAGAGGATCCAATGAAAGGGAGAGAGAGAAGGGGGAAAAGAAGGAACCGGTCCCCCTTTTTTTTCTTTTATTAAATTTTCTGGGCATATTTGGTTGGGCCGTTTCACTACATTTAATTTTAAGGTGTTTATATAAGTTCTAAAAGAAAGACACAAAATTGAGCATGTCACTCTTTCCAAATTTGTAATTTTTTATTGTCTTGTGTGTTTCCTAAAACTTTTAAAATTTGATCTCTTCAGTATCAATAATTAATAATTACACCATTTAATGTCATATATTAAATGAGGCTACTGTATTTAATTGTGAAGTCAGTTCAAAATGAAAGATAATTTATTTTTAATGAAAAATATTATGCAGACATCATTCACTTTTGTCAAGCTTTCTGATTTTTAAAATTAAAATTCTCTTATATGTTAGCAATTAATTTCATTAATGTAAAAATATTATAAACACTCACTTTTATAAAAGCCCGAACACTTGAGATAACAAAATTAAAATAATTAAACAATCAAAATTATAATCATCCAAACAAATTTTCAACAAAGTTTTTACTCATGAATTTGCATTCTTATGTAGCTGATTTATCTATGTCACTTTCCGAAATTCCTTTTGATGCTTTCGATCCTATAAAATTAATGTTTTTAATGAGTAAACATATTTGATTGTCACAATTCATCAAACTCATTTAACTATATGACTATAAATATCACTTGATATGCATGAACAACACCATGCACCATTTTCTTCTCCGAATGAAGTAATCTTGTATCATGTGCTAGCATCGACAAGCGACTCCAAGCTGCGAAATCTCCCGGAAAACTTTTGATGTTGGTGTCGATCTGCTGATCTTGTCGAGCTCATTCATTGTCGTACGTCCGATGATCGGATCTGAGCCGGAGACATTGCTATCGAGGTGCCCTGGTGCCCGCTGCAGGGATATCATCTGAAGAGGATCGAGTGAAAGGGAGAGAGAGAAGGGGAAAGAAGGAGCCGGTCCCCTTTTTTTCTTTTATTATATTTTTTGGGCCTATTTGGTTGTGTCGTTTTACTACATTTAATTTTAAGGTGTCTATATAAGTTCTAAAAGAAAGACATATACAGAATTGAGCATGTCACTCTTTCCAAATTTGTTAATTTGTCATTGTCTTGTGTGTTTCCTAAAACTTTTAAAATTTGCTCTCTTCAATATCAATAATAATAATTACACCATTTAATGTCATATATTAAATGAGGCTATTGTATTTAATCGTGAAGTCAGTTCAAAATGAAAGATAATTTATTCTTAATGAAAAAAATATTATGCAGACATCATTCACTTTTGTCAAGTTTCCTGATTTTTAAAATTAAAATTCTCTTATACGTTAGCAATTAATTTTATTAATGTAAAAATATTATAAACGCTCACTTTTATAAAAGCCCGAACACTAGAGATAACAAAATTAAAATAACTAAACAATCAAAAGTATAATCATCCAAACAAATTTTCTTTTCATTATAAAAGAAAAGCTCATGCGGCTATTACAACAAAAATTAAATAAATAAAAAGAAATATAAATTCTACTGACAAAATGGAACTCTAAAATTTATTAACCAACTTTGACGGACGACCACTCCATGGAAAAACTGACAATATATTTCTCTCTCGATGTGATTGAGAAATAAAAAAACACCAAATATCAATTCGAAAACTAATTAAAACATAGATAAGGTAAAAAGAATCCTCTAATTTGGCTTAAAAAGCAGCAACATTTTTCATGG
Source organism: Pontederia paniculata (assembly GCA_001647135.1). Taxonomy (NCBI): domain Eukaryota; kingdom Viridiplantae; phylum Streptophyta; class Magnoliopsida; order Commelinales; family Pontederiaceae; genus Pontederia; species Pontederia paniculata. The sequence continues at coordinate 6,891 of LTAE01012678.1, forward strand.
GAGTTGCCACAACAGTGAGAGGATTCTTCATCTCCAATGATAGCTTTAGCACCTCATCGAGGTCCACCGAGAAGCCCTCCGCCGGTGACCAGCGGAAGCTGTGAACAAGGCGTGCCAACCAAAGGCTAACAGTGACGAGGCCGAGGTTTTTACCGGGGCAGACCCTACGACCGGCACCGAACGGCGCCAGCCGCAGATCACCACCTCGGACGTCGATGTCCTCGCCGCCGGCCGATTGAAGGAAGCGCTCGGGCTTGAACTCCTCCGGGTGAGTCCACACCGAAGGATCTTGTCCGATGGCCCACATGTTAACCATTGCGGTCGTCATGGACGGGATCACCATGCCGTTGCTAAGATGGACGTCGTCGGTTGCGAGACGTGCCCACGAGAGGAGGGGACCCGGGGGATGCATACGTAGCGTCTCCTTTACCACCGCCTGTAGGTAAGGCATGCGGGCGACGTCGGCGTCAGAGGGCATGCGGTCGGCGCCGACGACGGTGTGGATCTCATCTCGAAGCTTAGATTGGACGTCAGGATGTAGTACAAGCTCGGCCATTGCCCACTCGGTGAGCAATGCAGTCGTGTCGGTACCCCGAAAGATCATTTCCTGTTTGTTATCAAAGCATGCATATTGAACGATTGTTAGATTGCATGACATACATATGCACATCTTATTAAGAAAATTAACTACGTTATTAATTAGTATCATATATATCATCCGATGGATCGAGTGCAGTTTAATTTAATTAGTTCATACGTACCCAGAGAATAGCGACCATGTCATTGTCTTGCAGCTTCTCATCACCATCCAAGGACAGAAGAACATCAACGAAGTCCGCATTGTCACGGTTGTTGATGCCATCAGCGGCGCGGAGCTTCTCGCGATGCTCAGATATGATGCCACCGACGAACTTGGTAACACGAGGGACGAGGGACGCACACCGGCTCTTGATGTTTGATGGATCGTATAAGAAAGAGAGCCACGGAAGGTGATCGGACCAGTTGAAGGAACCCAGGAGGTCGAATCCTTCACGCACCATCTCTTTGAGGTACTCGGCCTCAGGGTTGGCGGTGGTGACGTCGAAACGGCGTCCGAAGACTGAGCCCATGATGTTGTTGAGCGCCGCATTCTGGAGGTGCGAGCGAAGGCCAACGGCACCACGATGCCTCTGTTCAGAGAGGATGGCGGCTAGCATGATGGAGCAGTCGTCCTGGCGGCCGGGCTCGTGTGCAGCGACGCGGCGAGGGGCGAAGAGATGGCTGGCGGCGATGCGACGGAGCTGGCGCCAGTAGGTGCCGTTCGGGGCGAAACCCATGGCCCGGGTGAACATGAGCTCACGAGCGGAGTACTTCACTGGGCGATCAGCGAAGGATGAATGGGAGAGGATCTCACGGGCGATAGTGGGATCAGAGGACACGACGGCAGGGGTGGAGCCAATAGAGAAGGCCATGAGGGACTTGCCGGACGAGGACATGGAAAGGCGAGAGAGGACTCGATGAGGGAGAGAGCTGAGGGAGAAGATGGAACCGAACACGGGCAAGCCACGCGGTCCAGGGATGGAAACGGCGCCGCGGCGAGAACGGCCATTAGACCATGCATGGCCACCTGGTGACAATGCCCATGAGAGGAGGGCAAAGGAAACGAGGGCGACAAAGAGAGAGAAGAGAAGCAACGGGCGATCGGTGAGGAGGTTGGAGTCGGAGCTAAAGAGAGCTGGAAGGGTCAAGACCCACAACGTTGAGTCTGTTGCTGTTGAGCCCAGACTTGATGTCATGGCGAAAACCTTGACACGAATCCGAGGAGGAATAAGCAATAATAGGTTTATGCATGCACGAGAGGAGTGAAGAGATCGAGGTGAAGACCTATGAGAAATGTTTCTGTATTTATAGCCAACAAAAAAATAAGGGCAAACAGAAAAATCTAATCTTATTGCATAGGAGAGAGAATGTTCTTAGACGTTTTTATGAGTATACAGCTAGGTAAGATATTTTAAGGAGGGTTAATTAATTTTTCTTATTAGTGGGTATGAATGATCTATTTAATATTTAATGGCAGGTACCTAATTTTTTTTGAAACAATGTTAATTACAATAGCATTTACTGTCATTGATTAAAATAACAAGTATACAGTTAATACATGTAGGAGAGAGAAGAATGATTGAAGAATTTTTATCATCTAAACATTCCTCTTAATAAATTTGTAGCATTTTCTATAGTAATTTTTTTAAAAAAATCTTATATATATATATATATATTTATTAGATTGTTGGGCCTTTATTAATGCATGCAGAAGAGAGAATGTTTTTAGTTGTTTTTTTATGACAATATATATAGCTAGGTAGGAAACTTTAAGTATGTGTAGTTNTATTAGATTGTTGGGCCTTTATTAATGCATGCAGAAGAGAGAATGTTTTTAGTTGTTTTTTTATGACAATATATATAGCTAGGTAGGAAACTTTAAGTATGTGTAGTTAATTTTTTTTATTATTGGGTATGAATGATCCTATTTAATATTTAATGATGATGATGTTAATTACAACACACAAAGCAAATGATGATAGCATTTACTGTCATTGATTAAAATAATAAATCTTCATTAATACATGTAGGAGAGAGAAGAATGATTGGGGAATTTTTGCCATCTAAACTTTCCTCTTAAGAAATTTGTAGTTTTTTCGATAGTAATTCTTTTTTATCTAAATCTTAATGTTTTCTTAATTTTTCATGAAACAAAATTGTATTGATTTTGTCATTTAGTTCAGGTATACTTCTTTAACATTGAATTTTTTTATCTTATTACTTGTTAGGAGTAAGCCGAATTCGCCGGGTGTTACAAAATCATGTGTATAAATTCGATTCAATCCTACCTATGAGACCTCATCGAATCTTGGATTGCATGAACTTTATTCTTTGTTTTCTTTTGTGCTTATGTTTTATGGGAATATAATTACTTAATTATCATTTATTTTAAGCAAAACATCAAGTCATTTCAAGAGACCATTCATTTAAAATAATTTAAATAATTTAAAACAAGTAACTACTAGTGATCATTTGAAGTAATTTAAAACAACTTGCTTACTTTAAAAATTAAACAATTAAATCATTCTATGAACCCGTCATAAAATAAAAAAAAATATTGGATATGCATAGACGGATTAAAAATTGGTGAGATTCAACCATGGACCCAAATCAACCCAACCTAAGTTGAATTGCTCGGAGCGGGTTTAGTGTCCCAATGAACACCATTAGTATTTGAGTAAAAAATGTCAACTTCATTTGCATTTGATCATATCAATAAGTAAATTTACTTAAACTAAAAAATAGATTTTTATTTAATAAAATTTAGGTAATAGAATTTGTAAATGTGTACATGGCCAACTACGAAAACATGTATCGACATAGGGTAGGTATGAACAACTAAGAAATATATTTATGGCGAACAATGTTCAATTAGCATTTATTTTAAAACAAAAAATTGGTTGTTTACAGATATCATCATTTAAAGATTTCAAAACAAGGTAATTCTGATTTTCATGTCAAGTCAAAGGAATTTGAAGCAATTTAAAAGTATCACTAAATCAATTTAAATCGGGGTTAATGAAAGTGTTGCCTTAAGATAAGTAGCACAATCAGATGTCATGGAGAATTTAAGGAGTCCAATGTCAATTTAGTTCAGGTATACTTCTTTAACATTGAATTTTTTTATCTTATTACTTGTTAGGAGTAAGCCGAATTCGTCGGGTGTTACAAAATCATGTGTATAAATTCGATTCAATCCTACCTATGAGACCTCATCGAATCTTGGATTGCATGAACTTTATTCTTTGTTTTCTTTTGTGCTTATGTTTTATGGGAATATAATTACTTAATTATCATTTATTTTAAGCAAAACATCAAGTCATTTCAAGAGACCATTCATTTAAAATAATTTAAATAATTTAAAACAAGTAACTACTAGTGATCATTTGAAGTAATTTAAAACAACTTGCTTACTTTAAAAATTAAACAATTAAATCATTCTATGAACCCGTCATAAAATAAAAAAAAATATTGGATATGCATAGACGGATTAAAAATTGGTGAGATTCAACCATGGACCCAAATCAACCCAACCTAAGTTGAATTGCTCGGAGCGGGTTTAGTGTCCCAATGAACACCATTAGTATTTGAGTAAAAAATGTCAACTTCATTTGCATTTGATCATATCAATAAGTAAATTTACTTAAACTAAAAAATAGATTTTTATTTAATAAAATTTAGGTAATAGAATTTGTAAATGTGTACATGGCCAACTACGAAAACATGTATCGACATAGGGTAGGTATGAACAACTAAGAAATATATTTATGGCGAACAATGTTCAATTAGCATTTATTTTAAAACAAAAAATTGGTTGTTTACAGATATCATCATTTAAAGATTTCAAAACAAGGTAATTCTGATTTTCATGTCAAGTCAAAGGAATTTGAAGCAATTTAAAAGTATCACTAAATCAATTTAAATCGGGGTTAATGAAAGTGTTGCCTTAAGATAAGTAGCACAATCAGATGTCATGGAGAATTTAAGGAGTCCAATGTCTCAGTTATCTTCGGCAAAGCCCTTCTAGCTCAAGAAATACAATGACTGATGTGCAATATGGCAAGTTAACTCTTCGAATTAACAATGAAAACTTAAGGTTCAAATGGCCCTTTCTCTGAAACACCTTTCTGATTTTTCAGCATGCTATGCCATTGAAATCTTTGAAGATGATCACTTTGATAAATTAGATATATAGCATTGTGGCTGATTTTGTTGAAGATTCATATGCTGAAGAACCTCAAGTGGAATTTGTTGATTTACATAAAACTGATGAAATGTAAGAAGAACTTAAGATGCCTCAAAACCTAGATCTCAAGGAATTACTATCTCATCTCAAGTATGTTTTTCTTGAGGAAAGGTATTACCTAGTGATTGTATTTGCCTACTTATCATAAGAGATGGACAAGAAACTAATTGAAGTGTTTATAAGACATAGGCAAGCAACTGCATGGTCTATCTTTGATATAAAAGAGATGGATGGCTTACTTTATTTGAAAATGCTTTTGATAATTGTCTTAAAAGTTTAGAATTAGTTCTAGGTAAGATATATACAGCTAGGTAAGATACTTGTAGGTGTAATTATTTTTTCTTCAGGTGTAATTAATTTTATTATTAATGGGTAAGAATGATCTATTTAATGTTTAATTATAGTTACCTAATTTTTTTAAGACAATGTTAGTTACAATAACATTTATTGTCATTGATTAAAATAACAAATCTACAGTTAATACATGTAGGAGAGAGAAGAATGATTGAAGAATTTTTGTCATCTAAACATTCCTCTTAATAAATTTGTAGTCTTTTCGATATTTTCTTTTGAAAAAATCTTATATATATATATATATATGAGATTAATGAGGCATAGTAATTTGATACACCTCGTTTGACACATGATCTGCTCCATTAATTTAAAAATTAATGATCAGATTTTATACAATGGGTCAAATCATTGAGAAAAATCTGGTCATTAATTTTTAAATCAATGAGCCAGATCACGTACGGCACGGAGAGGATAGCAAATTGCTATGCACCCCCATTCTCTCTCTCTCTCTCTCTCTCTCTCTCTCTCTCATATATATATATAGCTAGTTAAGTCTTTTTATTATTGGGTATAAATGGTCCTATTTAGTATTTAATGATGGATCTTAATTACAACACTCAAAGCAAATGATGATAGAATTTTGTGTCATTGATTAAAATAATAAATCTTCATTAATACATGTAGGAGAGAGAAGAATGATTGATGAATTTTTGCTATCTAAACATTCCTCTTAAGAAATTTGTAGTTTCTTTATAGTATTTTTTTTCTAAATCTTAAATTTTCCTTAATTTTTCATGAAATAAAATTGTACTGCTTTTGTACTTTAATTTAGGTATACTTTTTTAAGAGTGAACTTTGATCTTATTACTTGTTAGGAGTAAGCCGAATTTGTCGGGTGTTACAAAATCAGGTGTATGAATTATATTCTTAATGCTTTTTCGTTGATTATTTAAGGTCTTGATCTTGCTAGCATCCACGATAGAAAATAGTAGATTCTCGTGTCTCGTGGGTCTTTGAGATGATTTATGATTTTATTCGAATCATTGCATGTTATGCCCGAGCATACTATAGAGGAATAATTTAAATGTATGGTCTATTACATTGGCATTCTGTAGAGGAACAATCAATAGTTAGGATATACATTTTAATGTGTCGTAGTTTTTAGTAGACGAGATTGACATCCTGAAGAGGAATAACCAAATCTAAAATTAAGATAATGTATTTATTCTTGAGAGGAAATAAGAATTTGGATAAATCCTAATTCACATAGAAGCTTGAGTAGAACTAAAATATGATTAATCTTGTGGTGAAATACAATTTATCTGTATTTTTATCTTATTTCATCATGATCAAGTGCTTGTTGTCATTGCAATTTTTTATTTTATCTTTTCAGGAAACCAATCATCCAAAAATTAGGTTATCTCCTATTAGTTTATGGGGTTAGATAAATAAGAATACCAATCCTCGTGAGAACAATATTCTATTCACATCTCTATTACTTGATACGATTAGTGC
>LTAE01012682.1:0-13521 GCA_001647135.1 Pontederia paniculata
TTTGGACGACCGCTGCACACATAGGATTTTTCTCCTATGTCTTCCATGTGCATGGGTCGTCCGTTCATCAACTTCGGTCGACCTATCATTCTCTGAACATGAAAATCCTATCTTTCGAAACAATTCAACAAGCTCATTAGTCCAAACTAAGTTCTCTCACAAATTTTTGATCACCAAAATAATCTCGGGATCCTAGATTCAACAATCTCCCCATTTTTGATGATTACAAATTTATGAGGAGTGAACTTAGGGTTAATTATAAACATAAAACTTATACAAAAAAAAATAACTAACTAGAAATGCTCCCCCTCAATCAGATATCTCCTTTTTCAGAAACTTCTCCCCTTCAACTAATGCATATTTTTAAAACATGTAAATCAGACATGCTCAGCAATTTGTTTTTGACACTTTGTATTTTGGAGCATACTTCATAAAGAATAATTACAATGTAAAAATCACAAGCATATTCATATCATATCTGAAAACAAAAAAGTTATACACAAATCATTCAGAGTAATAGAAACATTCGTAGTTAGAAAGAAATACTCATTATAAACGTTCAAACTCAGAAAGTTTTGGATACAACAAGATTTGTAATACAATTGCATCTATCTAACTTTCCTGGTCCTTATCCTTCTTCTTTCTCTCAGAGGAAGAAGAACTTGTTGATGGCCCTGCTATGTCCTTAGTGATCCTAGATGTCTCGTTCAGTATCTTGTTCACAGTTTCTCCCATCAAGATGTTGATGCTTTCATATGGCTCACCCACCAAGTCTTGGAGCTCATCCTATATCTCATCTCTCATGTTTGCTGCTTGTTCAGCTAGTACTTCAATATTTTTCCGGCCAACTTCATCCTCTCGTGCAGGAGTCCTCTCTTGATCAGCTGCTGCAGTTTGAAGGTCAATGTCTTGCTCAGCAGCTTCTTCAACCTCAGCAACAGCTTCTTCAACCTCTCATTGTTCCGTGTCACTAGGCTCACCCACTTGTCTCCGATCCTCATTATCAACCTCAAGAGTATCCCCGTTTTCCTCCTCTTGAACCTCTTCTGAAATGAGTTAAAGTCTCTCCTCTGCTGACTCACGTACAGGTTGTTCACTCCTCTGACTAATTTCTCCCCCTTTGTAATTATCAAAAGGAGGTTGTGCCTCAGGCTTATATCCAGTAGCTTTCATGAACTTATCCATGACCTACCAACGTAGACGAGCTTCATTATGATGCACCTGAAGAAATTTGTTGACTTCAGCATTCTCGAACTGCTCTTCCGCCAGTTTCTTTATCAGTTCAAGTGCTTGACTTAGTTGATTGGACATTGTGCTGAGTTGAGTTGACATAAGATCTACTTTGGTGCACATAGAGGTCCAATCTTCTCTACTTGGAGACCATGCAACTGAGAAAGGAGAAATGCAAGTGGCAGTGTGAAAACTTCTATGTGGCAGAGTAGGTTGTGGAAGAGGAGTTTCAACAGTGGAGGTATCCCTAGGAAGTTCAGATGACTGGGATACATGATCCTGGTGTTCAGAAGTAGAAGGAAACTCAGTGGGTTTGGGAATATCTTTTGTGAGGCCCTATCTGGTTAAAGTTACTAAAGAGATCCTATCACTCTTGGTAGGGAGAAGGACTTCTTCATTATCAGCAAACCTAAACCTAAGGACTTTGCGAACCATTAGGGTGATAAGATTTCCATAGTATAGACCAACACCCTTGGTCATTTTAGAGTGTACCTTCTCTTTGGTTTTAATTAACTGGTACATGAGAAGGTTTCCTAGATAAATCTTAGGGGCTGCATAATCAACAAGGTTTGCAAGAACAACTAAGTCAAGGAGATTTACTCTATGTAGTGACAAGCCCTAGGGAGAACTATATGGGTGATAATATGATGAACATCTTTCATGTCAGAGGATAGATACTTATGAAAGGTTACTTGAACAAAAGTATCTATTTGTCCACCACTCACAGCTAGTGCAACTTGATTTTGGGTATAAGTGGTGTGAGGCCAATGCATTGGAGTAAGTTTGATATGGGGAAAATTTGGAGTGCCATGAATGCTATTCAATTTGAACTCTGTTATTGAGAGGTGTTTGCCATGTAAATAAGATTTGATTTCTTTATATATGTCATTATAAGTTAGATTGACATAGAAATGTTTAGCTACATTAGGATAAACTGAGTGATCAAAATTAAGAAATTTGATCCAGTCACAATCCTCAAAGGTCTCTTTTAGTCCAGGAAGCTGAAGGCTTTCCCAGTCAATAGAGTGAAATGGTTCGACTATACATTGTTAATTGTAGAATATGGAGAATTGACTCTGAGCTTTTTCACTAACTTACCACTTAGAACTAAAGACATGTTTAGTTGAAGTGGGATTGTCCGTAGTTGGTGTCTCATTTAAGGGAGTTTCAGCTATGTTACCTGGTTCTTGTGGTATGGAGATCTACTTGATTGGCTATTTGGGACATTTTTACTAGTCTACATCTCTTAGCGATTTTCTTAATAGGCGACATGACTCTAATGGACAGGTAAGAACACGTGAATCTAGGGTAATAGGAAAGAAATAGTGAAGGGAAGATGAAATGATTTGATTCTGTGAAAGAAATACATTCACAATAAGATTAAATTTTGTTAGGGTAGTAAGACCTTGATAAACCCTAGTAAAACATAGAAGCCGAGATTTCGCGAGATAAGAGTTGAGTTTTAGGTTTACCTAAATATTCGAATCTGTGTTTGAAGATATTTTGATCTCCTTTAATCCCTCGGAGCTTCAGAGGATTTGAAACGCGAACTCGGACGGAAGGCGATGAAGAAACGCAAAGAATACGAATGGTCATCCTCTTGAATAGTTGTCAAATATAATGACGACTGAGTATGACCCACACTCTATATATAAAGTGTTCCCGGCATCAGTCGCCCAAGGTAAATGATGGGGTCGACCGAAGTAGAGGGGTCCGTTGAGTTATGCTCTCAGTGGTCGTCCTATGATTTCAGTAGACGACCTTTGATTGCGCTGGTGTTAGGTCATAAACCTATTTCGGTCGTCCGAAATAAAATAACGGACGTCTGGAGTTCTAAGCATTATAGTGCACTCACAACATTGGACGCCCTTGGTTTGTACGCTGGTTGACCGAAACTTAGTAGAAATTTGGATTGGTCGCCCAACGTTAATAAAGGACATTCGCTACTTGAGAGATTTTAGTTGATGATTAATTTGCGGATGCTCGGAGATTTTCAATGGGCGTTCGCTACTTGAAGAATTTCATCTTGTGATTTATTACGGACGCTCAGAGTGTTTAGTGGCGCCCGCTAGTCGAGAATCACTAGATATCAACAATGCATTTTAGACATCTGAAATATGCAAAGTGGGCGTCCGAAGTTATCCTGAACCTTAAATACCTTAACCATCTTATCATTCGTTATTGTCCTTAATATTTCGACTTAAGATAAAAATTTTTTGCCATGTATGTGATGTGCAACACAGTTGATTTACATTTATTAATCAGTGATACTTACATAAGTAAGTCACCAATAAGTCAAGTTGTTCTATTAAAATCCTAAGCCCAACATTCTAATTTCTCCTTTTGAGCATGTTAAGCTTATCTCTTTGGGTTTGGCTTTCTGAATAAAATGTCAGATCTATAGATAGTCAAGTATGGAATTCTTGTCATGCCTCTGTATAATTTCTAATCTACATTCTTCTCTTTCTCATCATCTCAACCCTTTCATGTATGAGAGTTTCAGATTCTTTACATATTTGAAAATTTGTGGATCCATATATTCTTCATCCACATGAATATGCACATCTAAGATATCATTCCCAAAATGTTCTAATAAGAGAATTCTACCCACTTTGTCCCTTATAAACTCCTTCTTAAGAAGAAATGTGCAAAACTCTAGTAGTTTGTTTAGAAAACTTAAGCATATGATCCAGGTACTAAAAACTCTCAAAACCAGAAGGTTGTTCTACATAAGCTTCCTCATTCATGTATCCATTGAAACATGTTGCCTTCAGACTCTTGGCATTTGTCTCCAATTTCTTGTTCAATGAGAGACAATTTTGTTTTTAATTTTAAATCCTGATCATAGCAATCCCCATTAGTTTCATTTGCCTGAGTTGAGTATCCTCCTTCTTGTAGGTTGCCTCAACTAGATTATGATCATCCTAATTGTCTTCTTCTATGCGCTTAATCTTCCTAAGTTGATTACTGATGTTGTCAAACTTTATTGAGAATGACATGTGTTGATTCCTTATCTTATTAGTGTTCTTTTGGTTCTACCCTCTATAGAGCTCACTGAGATTTGAGTATCCTAGAAAAGATGTATCATCACTCTTTTCATCAGATGTTTCTTAATTTGTTCCAAATTCTCAGGACAAACCAGTTGCACCTAGTAACTTTGAAGTACAAGATGTGTGGTCTTTTACCATACATCATTCCAAATAGTTTTTCTTCTGCAGGAATTTATTTAATACTTTGTTCTGAATCATGTCAGGAAATGTTGATAGTTTTTGCCCAAAAATATTTGGGCAGCTTGTTCTAACTAAGCAGGGTCCTAGGTATCTTAGTTCAGATTTTATTCTTCCTCTCAACTGCTCTATTTTGCTGTAGAGTTCTTGGTGTTGCACTATGGTCCCTTCGCCTGCGGCACAGACCTCTACGACGACGTTGACAGAGTGTGAAGAAGCATTCCATTTCTCACAGAATTCTTCAAACCTTAAGTTTTCACATCCACTTCCATGATCACTCCAGATCTTGGATATTCTCATATTTAGTTCAATTTGAATTCTATTTGCAAGGATAGTAAACATATCAACGGTTTTACTAATCTATGCATGTCTTTATAGTTCAAGTGTTCTACTTTCCTATGTCATGTTTCAGATTTGTCATGCATATCATTTAGGCATTTGTGATTAGGCAAATCATCAAATCATAAAGACATTCACATTTTTGATGCCTAAATCCCAAATGCAAAACCATTTCAGTGTCATCACATGTTGAGTATTTGTTTGTTTTTTTTAAATAGTGTAGTTTTTGTCACAAGGTTAGCTAATACTTAACAATTATGTTTTAAGTTTTCTATCAACCTTACATCTTCTATAACTACATTACGAGTTTTTCTATGTTACATTTACCAAGGATTTTCCCTTGGTTATTTTCCCAAAAGTTACTCTTACACTTTGTGTCCTTATTCTGCTTAAGAAGTTTTCTTCATTCCTAGCCATATATCTTGAGCAGTCATTGTCAAAATATCATCTTGTTGATTTCTGTTGGCACCCTACAAAAATAGCACAAAATTTTGTATTTGGTACCCAAAATACTTTGGTCCAGAGGGGTTAGTACTAAGAGTTCCTTTAGGAACCCGAATTTGTCTAATATTTGGGAATACATGCCTCCTAGCTTTACAATTGACACTATAGTATCCTAATTTGTTACAATAATAGCATGTAACTTTCCTAGCATACATTTTCCTGTAGTTATGATAAGCATAGGATTTTCTATTTTCCATAACATGTGCATTTCTGAAAGTGTGCAGATATTTTGTTTTAGCAGAATTGATGCTTGCATTATCAGGAGTGATATAAGAGTAAGAATAAACATATCCGTTGTTGATAATATGCATGCGAGCAGGTTTAGTTTTTCTTTGATACATGAAGGCATAATTCTTTTGCTTAAGTTTAATTTCAGCATTTCTATGTTTAACATGTTCATTTCTTTTGAAAAGCAACTTAGTATCCTTATCAATAGGTTCATAATTTATAGCAGTTTTATCTTTATTCAAACATGTAGAAGTGCTAGGAGAATTTGTATCGAAACAATGTGAGGCGTTTATGAAATTCGTTGTTTGAGATCCATTATCACTAGAGGAGTCAAAACCTAACCCTTTCTTATTCAAAGGACTTTTATACTGAGATAACATCACATCTAACATCTTTCCACCATAAGAAAAGGTTTCAAAACCATTCTTAATGTCAGTCAGTTCTAATTTCGGAGATTTTATAGTTTCAACATGTTTCTCTAGGTTAACATTATCCACTACTATTTGGGCATTCTATCGGAAATTTATTTTTCAAGATTACAGTTGTTTTCCTTTAACTGCTTGTTTTCATGAACAAGAATATCAATTTTCTTTTTCAGGATAGAGTATTTTCTTATCATGATGTTGAATTCTTTATGCATGTCGAACATGATATCTTCTTCACATTCATCATTGTCGCTATTACTATCATTTGAGTGAAAAGAAGAGGATTCCTCATCATTTGCCATAAGGCATAGTAGTGCTTCTTCATCCTTTTCTGATGATGCTCCTTCAGTTTCACTGTCTTCATCACTTGAGTCATCCTAAGTGAATTTGAGTGCCTTTTTCTTCTTGTAATCTGGGGAGCCCTTCCATTTGTTCTTTTTATTAAGTGAAGGACACTCGTTCTTGTAGTCTCCCACCTTGTTACATTCATAGCACTTCACTTTCGACTTATCAGCTGACCCCCTCTTCTGTAATTTTCTTTTCTTCTGAGTGATCATCATGAATTTCCTGAACTTCTTAGCATATAGAGCCAGCTTTTCCTCGCTGAAATTTGTATCACTCTCCTCAGATTCCTCATCTTAATTATCTCTCCCAATCTTCTTAGATTTCAAGGCTAAGGCCTTCTTCTTTGAGCTTGCCTCCTCTCTTTCTTCTTCAAGTGACATCTCATAGGTTAAGAGAGATCCTATGAGGGCATCAAAGTCGAGCTTATTCAGATCTTGTTGTCCCTCAACCACAGTCCTTTTCATGTGCCATTTCGTTGTCAAGGACTTGAGGAACTTTTTCACCTTTTGCTCATTAGATCTTGGGTCTCCCAAAGCGGCTAACCCATTCACAATATCATTAAGGCGAATGAGCATGCTATTAACAAATTCATCATGTTTCGTTTTAAAAGAAACACATTGATAATTTAGAATATTCAGCTTTGATTATTTTACTTTTTTTGTTCCTTCATATGTAATAACTAGTTTCTTCCATATTTCATTTGCACTAGTACATGTAGATATTCTATTGAATTCAGTTTGATCTAATGCACAATAAAAAAATATTCTTGGCTTTCCAATCTAACTTAATTAAGTTTTTAGTGCCAGAGTCTAATTCATTATTAGGAAGAGGGACATATACACCATTTACTAATTTGGTAGGCATGTTAAAATCATTTTCAATGACAACCCAAATGTCACTGTCCATGGAACATACATAATCCTGCAATCTAATCTTTCAATAAGAGAAGTTAGATGCATTAAATAGGGGTGGTCCAGAAGTAGACTATCCCCCACCTAGGGTAAAACTATTTGATGCCATTTACACTCTAGATTGTTAAATCTATATGTGATTAGTATACAGTTACAAATTTGTGAGTGATCTACGCTCTGATACCAATTGTAGGATCTAGATAGAACCAAGAGTGCATTGATAAACTAAAATTTTTTGACTTTTTCTAAAAGGGTTAGTTATAAAAGCGGAAGCATACAGATGCAAATATGAGCAAGAAGAAGAAACAAGAAACAAACAAATAGTGGTTTGTTGACGAGGTTCGGTGAACTCCTGGCCTACGTCCTCCCTTCGGTCGTCGCGAACTCGAGACCTTGAGATCATTGAACTTCTTCTTCAAGGGCGAAGGCTCCCTTACAACTTCTACTTTCTTTCTCAGAGGACAAGGAGACAACCTCTTACAAGTTCACTCTTTAATGCACACTTCCTTCTATCATGGATTCTTCACTCGAATCACAGAAGGAGGAACTAAGGCTTTTTCTCTCAAGCACTCACTAGCCAATTTTGTCAAAGTTACTTCCCAAGACTCTTGGGATTAAAATATATACTTTGCAAAATGACCAAATCTGTCACTCAAAAAATTAGTCGTTAATGTAAGTACAATACACTTCACCAACCCCTCGGTCGCCCACTGCTCCTGCCTCGGTCGACCGTTGCTCTGGTGAAGTCTTCACTTGAACTACCGTTTGGTGCTTCGGTCGTCAATCGTTCACCCGCAGACGTACGCAGTTCAAAGTCCGAAGCCTTTGTTCCTCAGTCAAGCTCCTTCAGTCGTCCGCCAAACCTTTGGCCGACCGATCTTGACTTGAGTTCACTTCTTCAACCTGTCTCTGTTCATCCGATGATTGCACACCAATCTTCTCGGACGTCCACGGTTCGGTTGAAGACTTCGGTCAAGCTCTTTTGATCAACTGCGCTTAATCTTCGGTCGACGATCTTGACCTCTTCCAACTTCAAGTCATCTCGAGTCGTCCGCTGATTGCACACCAATCTTCTCGGACGTCCACTCTCGAGTGAAGCCAACTTTCAAGCTCCTTCGGTCGTCCGCCAAACATTTGGCCGAACGTCTTGACCTTGTACCTCCTTCTTCAACCTCTCCGGTCGCCCGCTGATTGCACCCCAATCACTCGTACGTCTACTCCTGGAGTTGAAGACACCGGTCAAGCTCCTTCGGTCGCCCGCTTGGTCGTCCGCTGATTGCAGCTCAATCACTCGGACATCCACTTCTGGAGTTGAAAGCCTCTATCAAGATCCTTCGATCGCCTGCACTTCACCTTCGGTCGACCGACTTGACTTGTGCCATATCCTTTGACACCTCTATGGTCGTCCGCTGATTCTCCCTAAATCCTTCGGGCGTCCACTCTCTTCTTTGTGGATACTTCGGGCATCCACTCATTCTTCACTGAGATCCTCGGACGTCTGCTCCCTCTTCAGTCAGTACTTTGGTCGTCCGCTCACTTCCCAATGAGATCCTCGGTCGTCCGTGAAATCTTCTTCTAACAAACTTTGGACTCCCGTTCATTTCCATTGAGATCCTCAGACGTCCTTTCTTCCTTCTAACATTCTTCGGACGTCCTCTGACAACCCATCAGATTCCTTGGACGTCCACTTGTTTCTTCTGTAAGATGCTCTGGTCGGCCGCAAATTTATCTCTTCAGCCCTCGGTCGACCTCTATCTCTTCATCGGTCGTCCGCTCATCCTACGATCGTCTGATCTTCAGTCACCTCAGACCTGACAAACTCCTGGACGTAAACTTGTCTTCTCACCAAGTACTCTGGATCACTTTTGTCTTCATCTGATACCTATCGATCGTCTGCACTCCATCTTCGATCGACCGATCTTCATTCTGTCATCAGCTTTGGTCGCCAGCTGCTTTAACTCATGAGCCTTCGGATGTCCATTTCAACCTTGGCAATCTCCCGGTCGTTCGATGTCTTCACTCTGAAACCCTTGGACGACCATTGCATTCTTCCTCAGCTCTTCGGTCATCCATTCTTCATCTTCGGACGACCTCTCCTTCCTCAGCCAAAACACCTCTTCGTCTAAGTCTCCTCACTGGGCGTCCACTTCTCCTTGGACCGCCCGGTCTCCAACCTTTGTATTGTTGGTGTAAGGCCTTCAGTCGTCCACTGTTCTTCATCGGTGACCTCTCCTATTCAACTTTGTCTTCGGTCGTCCTCTCAATACCTTTGGTCGACCGCTTAGTCTTTGACTTTGCTTCTTTGATCTTTGCTCTTTACATCGGTCAACCACTTCTCATCCTTTGGACGACCTCTGCACACATAGGATTTTTCTGCTATGTCTTCTATGTGCATGGGTCATCCGTTCATCAACTTCGGTTGACCTATCATTCTCTGAACATGAAAATCTTGTCTTTCAGAACAATTCAACAAGCTCATTAGTCCAAACTAAGTTCTCTCACAGATTTATGATCACAAAAATAATCTCGGGATCCTAGTTTCAACAAGCTTATAGGAAGAGAAATGGATCAAAATAGGAAGAGAAATGAGACCAATTTATCCTGAACAAACTAACTGAAAATCAAGAAGAACAAAAGAGGCAAAATGCAATCCAGAAACAACTAATCCAGCAAATGCAAACCTTACTTGATAGGAACAAGGAATTGAGCATGAAATTGAAGGCAGTTAGGTGGCTCTTCGTAGGATCCTCAACACTAAGCTGAAAACTAATTGGCTTTTTACCTCCTCTAGGACCTTAAGAAATACTAATGATAATGTTCAAGCTTAAGCTTTGGGGAGGGTATTCTGGTATGATTCTACACACTTTTTATCTGTTTACACCTTTTCCACATGTCTATATATATATATCCGATTTCCTTTTTTTTTACATTAGTTTTCCTCGAAAGATTTAAGAAAATTTCATTTTTTTGTATATAGTGTACATATAAAATGCATCATGCATATGTGAATATAATGCATGTGTGTTTAGTTTAGTCCTCTATGTGATAGCTAAGGCCCTCCAACACCAAGTAGCTTGAGCTGTTAGAATTATGCTTTCATATCATTCAAAAGCGTTAGTGGTGAATTATGTTGTATTAGTTTTTTTTTGTGGGCTACAAAGTTCACAACCTATGATTTGTAGGATTGGGATGGCACCAAGAGGGGGGAGGGGGTGACTTGGTGTATTAAAAACTTTGTGTGATTTTACTCTAACAAAATGGTTAAGTTATATTAGCGGAAGTATACATATGCAAATATCAACAAGTAGAGAGAAGAGAGAGCAGAGAAAAATAAACAGGCACACAAACACAAAGTTTGTTGACGAGGTTTGGTCGAACTCTTGGCCTACGTCCCCGCTCCGATCTTCTCGCACTCGAGATCTCCGAAGATCATTGAACTCCTTCTTCAAGGGTGAAGGCTCCCTTACAACTTCTCCTTTCTTTTCGAGAGGACAAGGAGACAACCTCTTATAGTTTGCTCACAAACTCACAGTCCCTTCTATCATGAATTCTTCACTCGAACCGTAGAAGGGGACCTAAGGCTTTCTTTCAATTAATGCTCTCATTGAATGTTTTGTCAAAGTTACTTCCCCAGACTCTTGGGATTACAATATATAGTTTGCACTAGCGACCTAATTCTCTCACTCAGAAAACTAGTCGTTAATGGAAGTGCAGTACCTTCACTCTCGAGTCAACCACTCACGAGTGAAGCCATCTGTCAAGCTCCTTTGGTCGTCCGCCAATCCTTTGGCCGATCGATCTTGACCTTGCTCCCCCGACTTCAACTGCTCTGGTCGCCCGCTGCTTGCACCTCAATCCAACCGGACGTCCATTCCTGGAGTTGAAGACACCTGTCAAGCTTCTTTGGTCATCTGCCAAACCCTTGGCCGACCGATCTTGACCTTGTGCACATCCTTCCTCTTCAACTGCTCTAGTTTCCCGTTGATTGCTCCTTAATCACCCGAACGTACCACTTATGGAGTTGAAGACTTGTCAAGATCCGTCGGTCGCCTGCTGCACCTACATTTGACTGACTCAACCTGTGCCACATCCTTCTTCTTCAACTGCTCTGGTTGCCCACTGATTGCTCCTTAATCACCCGAATGCACCACTTATGGAGTTGAAGACTTGTCAAGATCCCTCGGTCGCCTGCTGCAACTACGGTCGACCGACTTGACCAGTGCCACATCCTTTGGCACATCTATGGTCGTCCGCTGATTCTCCTTGAATCCTTCAGGTGTCCATTGCTCCTCCTTGTGGATACTTCGGGCGTCCACTCATTCCACACTGAGATCCTCGGACGTCCGCTCCCTCCTCTGTCAGTACTTTGGCTGTCCGCTCACTTCCCAATGAGATCCTCGGACGTCCGCCAAAGCTTCCTCTAACAGGTCTGGGATGTCCGCTCATTTCCACTGGAACCTTCGGACATCCATTCTCATCTCCCGACACTCTCTGGACGTCCACTGACACCTCACCAGATTCCTTGGACGTCCATTCCTTCTCTAGTCAGATATCCTGGTCGACCATTGCTTTGTCTCTTCAGCCTTCGGACGACCTCTGACACATCATTGGTCGTCCGCCCATCCTGCGGTCGTCCGATCTCCAGGCTTCATCAGCCCTAACAAAACCCTGGTCGCTCGCTTGTCTTCTACCCAAGACCTCGGTTGACCTTTGTCTTCACCTGATGTCCATCGGTCGTCCGCACTTCATCTACGGTCGACCGATCTCCTGTCTGTCATCTGCTTTGGTCGTCCGCTTTTCTACACAAGAGCCTTCGGACGTCCACTCCAGCTTTGGCAATATTTTGGTCGTTCACTGTCTTCAGTCTGAGCCCTTTGGACGACCATTGCCTTCAACCTCAGATCTTCGGTCGTCCGTTCTTAACCAACGGACGACCTTTTCTGCTTAGCCGAAAGCCTCCTTCGACTAAGTCTTTTCACTAGCGTCCACTTCTCCTCGGACCGCTCATTCTCCATCCTTTTGTCGTATGTGTGAAACTGTCGGTCGCCCATTGCTCTTCATCATGTGACCTCTCCGTTAAACCCTTCTCTTTGGTCATCCTTTCTGTATCTTTGGTCGACCGCTCAACCTTTGACTCCTCTTCATAGACATTTGCCTTCAACATTGGTCGACCACTTCACACACTTTGGACGACCACTGAACACATAGTGTTCTTATGATATGTGTTCTGTGTGCGTAGGTCGTACGTTCGTTAACTTCGGATGACCTATCACGCTCTGAACCTGAATATCCTGTGTTTCAGAAATCAGCTCAACAAGTTCATTATTCGAAACTAAGTTCCCTCGCTGATTTGTGATTATCAAAACAATCTTGGAATCCTAGATTCAAAATCTCCCCTTTTTTGATGATTACAAATTAAGGAGGAGTGAACTTAGGGTTAGTTATAAACATAAGACTTATACAAAAAATTAACTAACAAGAAATGCTCCCCCTTAATCAGACATCTCATTTTTCAGAGAATTCTCCCCCTCAACTCATGCATATTTTCAAGATATGTAAATCAGGCATGCTCAGTAATTTGTTTTTAACATTTTATATTTTGAAACATGCTTCATAAAAGGCAAGTGCCATGTAGAATTCACAAGCATGTTTAATTCATTTCTGAACACATAACTTATACATACATCATTCGTATAATAGAGAAATCATTATACACTTCATTTATGAAAAGAAAGCATTTTTCACAGAGCATTCATATCAAAAGAATATTCATTACAACCATTCAAATCCAGGAAGTTTTGCAATACTGTAAAAATTTGCAATACAATTTTGTCTATCTAATTTTCCTGGTTCTTAGAAACTGTTGTTGGCCCTGCAATGTCCTTAGTGTTCCTAATTGTTTCGTTTAGTATTTTGTTCACAACTTCTCCCATCAAAATGTTGATTCTTTCATCTAGTTCACCCACCAAATCTTGAAACTCATCCTCTAACTCTTCTCTCAAGGTTTACTACTTCAATAAGTACTTCAATGTTTTTCCTGCCAACTTTATCCTGTGTAGAAATCTTTTCTTGATCAGTTGTTGCAGTGTGAAGATCAATGTCCTGCTCAGTAGCTTCTTCAACCTCAGCAACAGTTCCTTGCTCTAACTTCCCCACTCATCTTTGATCCTCAATAGTTCCTTCCTCCTCTTGAACCTCTTCTAGAATTGTTTCAAGTCTCTCCTCTGCTGGCTCAGATACAGGTTGTTCTTGTTCACTCCTCTGACTACTTTCTCCCCCTTTGTAATTATCAAAAATAGGGTGTCCATCAAG
>LTAE01012683.1:0-14562 GCA_001647135.1 Pontederia paniculata
CCGGTCGTCCGTTCCTCATCTCTGATCGACCGGTCTACCTCTGATCCCTCCATATATCATCGTTCAGCTCCATATGCACTCCCTTCTAACATTGGTCGACCTCTTCATATCTTTGGTCGACCGTTCATGCTTCTGTTCTCCATTGCATATATCCTCCCTCTAATGCTGGTCAACCTCTTCATATCTTAGGACACCCACTGCACACATGTAGTTCTTCTGATGTAATTACGCGTGCACCGGTCGTCCATTCCTTCAGTTGAGGTCGACCGCTACTCTGAACTTTTATGTATCATGTTACATAAATCAGCTCAACAAGTTCATCAGTATAGGCTGAGTTCATTTTATAAATTTGTGATCATTCAAAACATTCTCGGGATCCTAGATTCAACAGATCTAAGCGCTATTGAGGGTCATGATGAAGAAGATGTCTCAGGTCTACATATACCAAAATTTACATCATAAATATCATATAGTTTATATACTATATCTTCGTAATCATAATTTAGATTAGTAAATTGATAACTTTTAAATCAAGATGACTTCGAATATAATTGTCATAAAAAGAATTTCTAAGGTCTATCATATATCATCTAGGACCAGAACCTTTATACCTTGAATCTTTCCTGCAAGAGATAATTGAGCCCAATAATCTAAAAAAAATATTTCCATATTATAAATTATAGCATACTCATTAAATTAATTAGGTTTTTTTAAAAACAAGGTACAATTTCATTAATTTGATTAATTAATAAATGTGAAGTGGACGAGTAAATAGTAAAAAACTCTATCATGGCATTATAAAAACTCCAAGCATCTCCATAATTGCTTGCGCATTTTTCCATCGGGCTTCATAATCTAAATCACGGAGCTTCGCATTACAGTTGAGATATAATGGTCAATTGCTTGTTTATATGGAATGCAATTTTTAAGCATGTAATGTTCCATCTTGTATTAACATCTATATTTAATTTTTTTTAAAATTTAAGATTATAATATTGACATATATCTTTAAATTATTGTCTTCTAGGCCCATAATGACGTGTATATATATATATATATATTATAACTACTTTAATAATATCAATTACCCCAATAACTTCTTCTAATCTTGTCTTAACGAATAAGTTAATAATATGACATGCACATCTTTGATGAAAAAAGCATTCATTTAACGGAAGATTCAATCTTTCGACTAATAATCATGTAGCAACATTATTAGTACTTGCATTATCAAATGTAAGACAACATATTTTATCTTTAAGATAATGCTCATAAATCACTTGTTGTATAATGGTCGCAATTTGCAAACTATTATGAGAATGTTCAATGGGTCTAAATGCAATTATTCCTTTTTTGCAATACCTAATTTATATCATTCCAATGTACAGTAACACACAAAATCCATCATCATTTAAAGAAGTCCATATATCACTAGGTAAACTAAACATGCATTTATAATCCAAAAAAAAAATTAACTAACCCATTTTTTTCATTTGTAATATTTTATTTACATCTTGTATAACGATTTTTCTACTAAAATTTTTGAAAATAAGTTGAACATAATTTTGTTGATAATACAAAAAATTTAGGATCTTCGATAAATGAGAATGACATTTCTACCTGTATAACATACCTTGCTAAACACTCATGCATGTGCTCTTGATTACATTTAAATAATGAGCCCCTAGTTGTTCCACGGTCAGGATTCACTATTTGAGTTTATTGTGGTAGTTGACCTCTTAATTTTTTTTCTCTAGTTTCCATATCATGAGTTTCTAGTTAATGCAAATGACAAGTGCCTTAAGAAGAATTGCCACCATAGTTAGTATTGCAAATTTTGCAAATAACTCTATTTTTTTATATCATTTTCATCCAAAAATCTTCGCTAGTTAAGTTTGCAGTTCTACATTTTTTTATTACCTCATCGGACCTAGCGGTCCCAGTTGGAGTATTTGAAGGTCGAGCAACTACAATAGGTGTGGAACCTATTTGATTCATATCTACTTGAGGAGTTGAACATGAAGCAACATTGAGATTAGGAAAAACAAGATAATTAAGATTAGTAATCACATTGGCCTTAAAGTAGTTGAAGACTAGACCCATAGGGATATCCACAATATCCATATATGTGCTGAAATGAATCCATTTTTCAAATAATATTAATAACTAATGCTAATTTATGAAATGTAATAAAAATAATAAAAAATCAGTATATCAATTTATTACTATCTTAGTAATTAATCAATAATAATTTTTAGTGAAAGTACATAATTTATGATAATTCTCCACTTCTCGTATAAAAGAAGTATTCTAAATTTTGCAAAAATAAAATTATAAATTGTTAGTCAATCAAACAAAAAAAAATCACATAAATATTTAAAAGAATAATAAGTTAAATATACTTACTAATATTTTAAAATTAATAATTTTGAGACTTTAATCACGAATAAAAAATATTAAGAATTGATAAACGCTTGTCAAGAGCTTGAAATTAAGAGAAGAGAAGCTGAGGAGAGTGAGGAGCGATGAGAGGATAGAGAGATTGAGAGAATGAGAGTTGTGTCGTGTGAATTGTGATGGATGAAAGAAGGTCAGATGAGGTTATTGTTATAGAAAAATAATTGGATCGTGCTGACGCGATAGCACACCCTTGTGTTGCCGCATCGCGCCACATTGTCGCGTCGTGCCACATGGCACTTTAATAGCACACCAAAAGGTGTTTGCCCCGTCGTGCCACATGGTGACTTACCAGCGTGTCAATTGGCATGTTGCCATTTAAATGCATGCCACGTGGTGCGCACGTTAATGACAACACGTCAAAGGCATGCTGCTATGCTACAAATCGATGCGACAACACATTCATGTTGTCGTGTCGCTCGACAACCACTGCTCTATAGGAAATAGAGTGATGTAGCAACACATCAAGCATGGGACATCACCGGGCCATGGAAAGAAATGTGCTTAGGTCATGCTGTCTCAGACGGGCTCGGGCTACCGGGTCCCGTGCCGTGTCAGGCCCAAACTTAAATGGACGAGCATGACATGGGATGGTCTGAGCACGACGTATGTGTCATGCCTGGACTGTGCCCGTATAGGGTCGGGCTGACATGCCCAAAACACATGCCAACACTCGTGCCAGATCGGCTGACCCGACACGACGTCCATCTCTATTTTTAAAGACCGAGGCAAATTTGGGATGGAGGTGACCCAATTCCCAACGTGATTTTGCTTATACTTCGGATGGTGGCCCCCTGATTCCCATCGTAATTTTGCTTAGGTCTATTTTTGTTTCTTATAATATAATGTTCTTGATTTGGAATTATTTTTGTGTCTGGATCAAATATTGTATTACATAAATTAGACTATTTGAAAGTTAACATTTATGAATGCTAGTTCAAACTAAATTAGTTAGAGGTGAGAATCCTACTATATATCAAAGTTTACTCCAAAAAAGAAACAAATTATATAGTTCTTTGGGGTGTTTGAATATCAAAAATTTATGCAACATATCAAATGGGATTGGGTTGATTGTTTGAAAAAAAGGACATTTTTTCCATGTCCTAATAAGTATGAAATGATATCAAGCCACTATAAGTAAAACTAAGTCATATACTTGTCAAACTTTCTTCCCTCTTTAATTTGATGTTAGTTAAATCATAGTATATATGCACATGTAGCATTGCATGACCCACACAAGTTTTTATTAGATAATTATGCTTAGTGATCATAACAAAGTTGTTCACCTCGATGACTAATCAATTTTCATTAGCATAATCGATATCATATCACCAACATCAATTGTCATAGAGTCAAGGGTCAGTACATTTTATTCATAAATACCTTAGAAAATTGTGTATAAACAATAGGTGTCAGTAATGCACTCTTGTAGTGTTAAAGAGAAAGAAAAATGTGACATCATGATTGTAGATATCCTTAAACCTACTGTACTAGTAAATATATTTTTTTATTGCACCTATTGTAGTAGTACTATATATATATTATATTATATATATATATATATATATATATATATATATATATAATATGCACGAGTGTGAATATATATAATATGCACGAGTGTTTGGCGCAGCACATAATCGACATCGTAGTTGTCGTCGAATTCTGATGACCCCAAGCGTCACCAGCCTTCGTAGCCCATAGCACTGTAGAGGAAAAGAGGAGCAAGAGGTAGTTGTTCTAGGCAAAACACACGATATTTGGAGTCGAAAACAAAAGATGATATTTTATTATGATGAAGACTATTTAGAAAGTCTCGCAACTAACAAAACTAACAACTCAACAAGCATATAAGAATCTATTTCAACTCTAAACCCAATATAATCCTATATAACTGACATGACCAAGTTCACAATGCTAGTATCCTTGGGCTCCTACATCAGGTCCCCCAACTTGCAAAAGGCTCGACCTCGAGCTGTCTTGAAAATCACGATCAGAGTAATATGGAGAAAGGTCGGCCACATTAAAAGTTGAAGAAATTGCAAGATCACCAAGAAGATCGACAATAAAGGAATTATCATTTATCATTTGCAGAATACAATAGGGGCCATATTTCTTTTCCTTGAGTTTGTTATATGAATTGGATGGAAAATGTTCCTTGCACAAGAAACGAATCACAAGATCCCCTTCATTGAACAGTTGAGTATGGCATTTTCGATCAGCAAACGCTTTATATTTTGCAGCAGCCTCCTCCATGTGCAATCGAGCAGCGTGTTGGACCTCCTAAACGTGTTGAATGAGGTGATCTCCATCAAAGTCAGATGCATTATCAACCTTCGGCATGACAACAACTTGAAGAGGAAGGCGACCATAGACTATGATGTATGGAGCTTTACCAATACTATGATTTACAATGTTTTTGAATAAAAACTCTACTTAGGGAGAGCACAATCCCATTGCTTAGGCGACTTGCCCAAAATGGGATGTAACAAGTTGTCGAGCGTGTGATTAACCACCTCCATTTGGCCATCAATTTGTGGGTGACTAGTACTATTGAATTTCAAGGAAGTATCAAATTTACTCCACAGTTCGCACCAAAAATGTGATATGGATTTTAATCCCGATGAAAAGTAATAGAACAAGGAGTCCATGAAGACGAATAACCTCTTTGAAGAATAACAGAGCGATGCGGCTCGCATACGACGTCTTCAAACAAGCTATGAAAATGAGACATATTTGAGAATCAATCAACCATCATGAACACCGAATCACATTCGCATTGTACGAAAGTCTGAGGACAAAATCCATGGTTAGATCCTCCCAAGGACCCTTGGGTATTGGTAACGATAAATAAAGACCGATATTCGTGGAACAACCACCCTTTGCCACCGGACACGCTTGACATCGTTTCACAAAGCTTTCGACGTCTCTTCTCAAATGAGGCCAGTAAAAATGTTCTTCCATGGTAGATACAATCTTGTCACGCCCAAAATTACCACTTTGGCCTCCACTATGTAAGTCTCTCATGACTTGTTCACGAACAGAAGAGTGAGGAACACAAAGTTTATTGTCAAAGAATAGGAAGCCTTCATGATTGTCAACTCTTTGTTGTAATTGGTGATTTTCCCAATGTTTTTCCATTGATTATTAGCTCTTTCAACATGTGGAATCTTGTAATAAATGTGTGCACATCAGTTAAGAGACAAGCATGATGACTCGAGGCGTCTGCTACTTTGTTGCAAACTTATAGGAAGTTGATCCACCTGATATGCATTCGATTACTTGTTGATTGATTGGAGATGCTTGGAAGCTTCATGAATTCCTTTTATATTAGGTGGTTCTCCCAATGCTTGAGTGCTTGGACAACAACAAAGAACTCCAGTTCGTATATGGTTCATCCATGACATGCTTCACTTAGCTTCTCACTATGGATCGCCACTAGTCAACCTGCTTGATTAAGAATAGCGTCGATACCTATAGTTGAGGCATTGCTTTCCACTTCGAAGACTTTATTAAGGTCAAGCAATGCTAATACAAGGGTAGTGATGAGTCATCATTTAATGTCTAAAAGCTAGTTGTTGTTGCATCCGTCCATTTAAAATGCCCTCATTTGAGGCATTCAATGATTGGGACACTGATGTTGCTGAAATTGCAAATAAAATGATGATAGAATGATGCTAGATGGTGAAAACTTCACACTCACTAATAGTCTTCGGCGTTAGCCATGTTATAATAGAAGAAACTTTCTCTTCATATATAGGTAACCCTGTTGGACTCACAATGTAGCCAAGGAATAATAAACTATTAGTAACTCATTTCTTGGGGTTGACGTAGAGCTTATGTTCACACAAAGTCTTGGATGTGTTCAATATGTTTTTCTCGTGCCTTGCTATAAATAAGAATGTCATCGAAATAAATGATGACAAATTTCTCGATGAATGGTTTTAAGTCGTGCACCATAAGTTGCATGAACATACTAGATGCTTTAGATAACCCAAAAGGAATGATGAGCCATTCATATAAGTCCTCTTTGTCTTGAATGTCATGTTTCGTTCATCCTAGTTGTGGTGTGGATTTGGTGATAGTCGCTACGAAGAACCAGCTTGGAGAAAATTTTAGCGCCATGGAGCATATCCAACATGTTTTCCAATCAAGGGATGTGAAAGTGATACTTTATTGTTATTTTTTTAATCGCTTATATAGTTGTCAATGCACATTCATCATGAACCATCTTTCTTTTGCACTAGGAGAGTTAGTAGTGCACAAGGGCTAAGGTAGTAGATCCTCAACGTGTTCTTGTAGTATCTAATGTTCCTTTGGGCTCTTATGGTAATGTGGGAGTTTTGGCAAACTTGATCTTGGTAAGAAGTCTATGTGGTGTTGGATCTCTCTCTTAGGAGGTAACATAGACAGTAGCTCCTTAGGCATCACGTTTGCAAAATCCTTCAACACAACTTGAAGGTCCACACCTGGCATCGATGTAGGTTGACCCTCGCAATTGTGAACTACTAGCGCAACGCAAAAAATTGTTTGTCGTAGCGATTGGGTGAACACTTGCCGTTTAACTATTAGAAATGTGGGTTTAACCAAAGCACAACTTTGGTAGGGCATTGCTCATACAAAGGCATTGAACGAATTTGCTGCTTATTATAACTGAACATATATGCATTCTCATGACCAAGATGGGTTGCTTGGACATCATACTGCCAAGGGCTACTAATTATTGGATGACATGCATCCATGTCAAGGACATCACAAATGACTTCTCCTTGTGGCGATGACCAATGGAGAACGGTACTTGACAAGTTGATGTCACTTGTTGATCTATTTCAGATTTAATCCACCCAATATGATATGGTGAAGGGCGTCGGTCAGCTAGTAATTGTAAGCAATCAATCATAATCTTTGAAATAATATTTTTTGAATTGCCAATGTCAGTTATGATATTACATAATTTCCTCTAGTAGTACTCTATGTCTTGAAGATATTATATCGCTGTGAAATCTCGACTTTCTTTGGTGCCAGCAATAAACTTTGCACCATGCACAAGATATGTTCATCTTCAGTATCATCATAGTCGACCTCGTAAATATGTTGATGAATTAATTCTTTGATGTTTTGAGGTTTTTCCCCATCATTCTGAGCATACACAATTGTCGGCCTTCGTTAGATTGATGCCCTGGTTGTCGACATCGGAAACAAATGGGAGGTGCCAAGCGTCCATAAGGGTTAGTATTCCTCGATGGAACTTGTGGCGGAGATGATTTAGCAGCTGATGTATTGGTTGGTGACACCTTGGATGTATGATCTTTAGGTTCATCAGCGTTGGATTTCAATGTTTGGAGTGCAAGTGCAGGCTTGATGGATTCAGTTGGTCAAAAGGGTGCTCGATTATTCCTCTCTAATTGACGTTCTGCTTTCTCGGCTAATGATACATTGTTCGCCAGAGTTTGAGGTCACTACATCACTCGATCGCGTAGTGCTGGTCGTCACCCCTATAGAATCCCTGCTATTTGTTGTTTTTGAATTGGTCAGGCAGATTCATGATGTAAGAAGGTAGAATTCTATGGTGTACTCTTGAATCATGTAATTACCTTGTCAAAAATCTTGGAACTATTATATAGGATTTTCTCATAGTCAAGTGGTAGCAGGTGATCTCGTAAGTTCATCCTTCCCCACAATTGTATGTCAGACCTTTCTTGGTGTCGTCTTCTTGATTATAGTGCTCCCACCAAGCAGATGTGGCGCCTTTCAATTTGTAAGCCACTGATTTCACCTAATTTTGTTCCAGGATCTCCATATATTCGAAAAATTGTTCAACTTTCAT
Source organism: Pontederia paniculata (assembly GCA_001647135.1). Taxonomy (NCBI): domain Eukaryota; kingdom Viridiplantae; phylum Streptophyta; class Magnoliopsida; order Commelinales; family Pontederiaceae; genus Pontederia; species Pontederia paniculata. The sequence goes on from LTAE01012683.1 coordinate 8,285, forward strand.
GAGCTAGTCTGAAAAGTCTTCAATCCATGATTGTTCATCTGAATGTAGGAAGGTCCATCTTCATTTTAAACCTTTTGTCAACACGAGGGGGTCTGAGGTCGTTGTTTCCCGTGCTTTCATCATCATTGAATTCTTCCAGGGTTGGTAGGATGGTTTGCTAACCTCTCCTTCATTGGTGAGTAGCGACAGTTTGATCCCACACCACCAATTGTGCACAATAGTGACCCTCTATTGAATGGAATGTGTGATGATCTCATCAGCCCATTCAAAACCTGGTGAATTCATCTCTGGTGGGGTGTTCTGCCAAGGTTCGTCCTTCCGACAACACAACGGCTATGATACCAATTTGACGCAGAACAAAATTAACATCATAGTTGTTATTGAATTCTAATTACCCAAAGCACCATCAGCCTTCGAAACCTATAGCACTGTAGAGGAAAAGAGGAGCAGGATCAACTATTCTAGGCAGAACACACGGTATTTGGAGTTAAAGAAAAAGATGATATTTTATTATGAAGAAGACTATTTAAAAAGGTTCTCACAACTAACAAAACTAACAACTCAACAAATAGATAGGAATATATTTCAACTCTAATCTAATCCAAATAACTGAAATTACCAACTTCACAATGCTAGTATCCTTTGGCTCATGTCAATTTTATCATATCTAGAATTAACACAAATATTTACATTAGACTCTTAATTTACCGATGCCCCTTCCCAAACAATGTAGTAAAATTGAAACAAATGATAAAATAAATTATATTGACACTTTCTAAATGATTTTGAAATCAAGAATTATTTGATTTCTTTGAATGCACAAAGAATAAGTATTTCGTCGACCACTTCAATGTATTTTTTGTTGGCATGTGCAATATTTTAAAATCATTTATCTCAAAGTATTCTTTTAAGTTGTAATGCTTACAAATACTAATGAGTAAAAAAATGTCAATTTCTATGTATGTGTAGGTGAATGTTAGCATCTTTATTTATATTAGAATGAGTTATACTGATATCATTAAAAAAACATTGTTAAAGTTTTACGTGTGGTAACAAAAAGTTGAAATATTTCTGACAATTTTATTTGACTTATCATTTCCATGTAACATAAGAAATATTTTAATTATTTTGATGCAATAATATGTTTTTTTAATAGATTTAGGCCCCTTGATTAAGTAACAACTTTATCTTGAAGGACATTTTCTTGACCACAATATAATTATTAAAACTGCTTCTATGATTTGATGTTCCTTAAAAAATAGTGTTCCCTATTTAGAGTTTTTTTTTGTTTGGATGCAAATATGGTATTCCAAAAATTATGTTATTTTGAGAGTTAACATTTACGAATGTCACTTCAAACGAAATTAGTTAGAGGCTAGTAGCTTAGAAACTAGATGGTAATTTGTGGTGTTCGAATATCATTAGATTATCAAATGGGATTAGGTTGACTTTTTATAAAGAAAATTACATCTTTTTTCCATGTCTTAATAAATATAAAATGATGTTGGGTATCACTATAAATAAGCCCACGTCTTTGTCAAACTTTCTTCACTCTTATATTTGATATTATTTAACTCTTGGATATATGTACTTGTAAAATTGCATTGCATAGCTAACACGAGCATGTGTAGCTAATTGTGCCTTGTTCTTGTAGTATTCACAATGAATTTATTCACTTTGATGACTAATCAATTTCCATAAGACATCAATGGGATCCTATAACCATCATCAATGTTCGTGGAGTCAAGAGTTGATGTTTTGTTGATGTCAGGAAATTTTAACACTAAATTCCGTATGTAAAGTCACATTCTTACTATGGATTGTATACCTTTATGTTGTTCATCATCACATATTTTCATGACTTTTACTTCTTTTCAACATTTTCTTGATACGAATGTATCTTTTCATACCATAAACTCTTTTAAGTTGAATTATGAAGTATTACACTTATTTTTCCTTCAAGGACCTGGTAGGGGTTAGTCCACGTTTTGATGCATCCTAGAGTTGGGGTCAACCTGTATAGATATCCATACCTTGATACCGCTACTAGACAAAATAAAAAAAGACAAAATGCTAACTGCCCCCTGCTAGAAGATTACCTTGCCATATTCTTGGGCATTTCTTGCTGAAAATGGTAGGAACAAGTGTCAAAAAGGCAGGGGAGGACCACCATAGTATATAAGACACTTGGAGACAAGTTTTGAAAGGGTTGGTCACTTTCGAGAGGAAGGGCAGCGATTGGAAGAGCTTGGTAAACAATAAAATCAGCTGAAGGGAAATCTAAGGCTAGGTCCCATGGTGATTAATTCCAAATTTCAGCAAGGAAGAGGAAGGGATTGTGGGGCAGTATCATTAGTTCTTTGTAACTTCAATTTTTGTGTGTTTTCCTATTTGATGAATTCAAGCTTTGATGTAATAACTCTTATCAGCTAAAATCATTAGCCAAGACATGGGAGCGTTAGAGAACTCTAGCTGCTTGTTGAACTCGTTTATTTTTAATGCTCTTCTAGTTTCAATTTGCTATTTCTTCCCTATTTGTCTGTTGAGAATTACATGCTTTTACGATTTCTGCTCATGGAGCGAATTTGTATACATCTTGCAGCAATGTTCGTCCAAGGGGATGGATTGTCTTGCATGGCACTACTATGATCCGGGAGGGGAGTAGGGTTTTGAGAAGTTTGGTATACCGATTCACTCAACATCAGCTGAGGTAAGGACGAGGGGTACTGCCAAAGCTGATTTGATCTCGTGATGGCTAAGGAGTCAAACGAGGGTGTTGTTGAAAGGATAGAATGGATAGGAGCTGCTGGGTGTTCGAGGGTCACTCATACGGTTTCTAGGGATTCATCGAAAGGATTTGATCTGCGAGGGTAGTAAAATCCTGCTGGTGTACACCCATATCAATCCTAGATTGATTTTTAGGTTCAACAATTAGCAACAAGTTTGTGTATTTAGGAATTAAAATACTTTTAAAATTTTCTAATTTCGTTGGACTTGTTTGGTTGCCCCCAAATCCAAGAATTCACACCCAGGGTACCAACGTTGTATACCATCACGCCTAAAACTCTGGAGTTGAGTATATTTTCACACATCACACACATCACACCTCATCAAATTTTTGGCATCGTTGCCAGGGAAGTTGATTTTTCACACTTGACTTTTTATTTGGAGCTTAACTGAATCTTTCATTTCAATTTTCCATACTCGTATATCATTGTTTATAATCTGCTCTTTTCTTTAGCTTTAATTTTTTTCCCTTTTTGTAATTAGTTTTCTTTCTTTTTCTTAGTTTTAGTTAACCTTTACTACTATCAATACTGCACTTAACTTGATTTTTTATGCCAATTTTAGTAGTGCAGAACAGTTCATGAATTAGATTCTAAGACCGAGAGAGATTGAAGAGAAGAAGAGTTAGAGGCTAAAAAGAATGCACTTTAGAAGATAGAAGTTTAGATGGATATGAGCTATTAGAGTTGGAACATCAAACTATGAGATTTGAGTGTTCTTTAAGGTTGAAGACATTCTCGAAAAATCTATTCAGAAGTTCTATCTGAATACTAATGGATCATCAAAAGCTTGCTACAATCAATTACCTACTTGTGTCCAAGGGCCACCTAGGGATCATCTATATGCTTCACATGGACAAAGGAATCAAGGAGAAAATCAGCAATATGAATATTATGGTAATTGGTGGAATAATGAAGAAAACTTTTTTTCTACAACAACACTCAAGATTATAATTCACAAAGTCAGTCATACTATCATCAAAATCTAAGTCAATAATCCAATTTTCAATATCCAGCTGAGATAGCTCCATCAAATGAGTAAGCATTCATCATGCCTGCTATAAAAATCTAACTTAGATATTATGATGGAAAGTTTCATGAGGCAGTGTGAAAAAACAAGAGACAACAAAATGAAATACTTCAACAATTATTTATTAAAGTTGAGGATCTTAAAGTTGAATCTAAAGTGCTAGAGACTAAACTTCTTCTATAATTCAATTTAGAAATTCTGCAGAAGGCACCAAAATTCTTACAAGCACAATATACCCCCAGCCTGAAGGAGGAATTTCAAGAAGTGACAATAAATTATGAGAAGCTGATGAATGAGTGGAAGAAATTGATTTTGGAGGAGAAAAATGTGGATACATTTATAGCTAAACCAAAAGCTAAGAGTCAAGAAGATATTTTAGTTATGATAAATTCTGAAAGTTCACACCTAGTTGATAACATATCAACAACCACTGAAAAGAAAATTTCCACAGCTGATATCAAGTCTAAAGGTTCACACTCAATTGAAAACTTATCAGCAACCACTGAAAAGAAAACTTCAGTAGTTGATATCAAGTCTGAAAGTTCACACCCGGTTGATACTAGCATATCTGCAACAACTAAAAAAGGAATTTCAGGAGGTGCATCAATTATGTAGTTTCACACCCAGCAAAAATCAACATAACATAAATAACTGAAAAAGAAATTTCAACAGCTGGTAGCAACTTTATAGTTTAACACAGCTATTACCATCATACAAATTGAAGCTAAAAAATAATTTTCAGAAATTGATGCAAAGCACAATGTAAAACAACAAGTTAGTTTATACAGAAAATTTGATGAATTGAGGGAATCAACACCAAAAGTTGAATGAGGATATTCTCAACTCTACGTTTCAGAAAGACGAAGCTATCCTAGAAATATCACTCGCTGAATTTTTTTTGAATCACCAATAGAAGTTATGAAAGAAAGATCGATTATAGCTCCCAAACAATCAAAGATCTCATTTTAATAGAAGATGCTAAAAGCCTAATATGACCAATATTTTTCAAATTTCTAACTGTATTAAAGATGTTCCAAATCAACATGTCCTTTGTGAAAGTCTTGCAACAAATGCCTTCTTATGCTATAATCCTTAATATGTTCAATGTCAAGATCTTCTCGAAAATTGTTTACTATCTAAGGGATTGAAAGCATCCTTTATCAGAAATGAAAAGACTAAGGCATGGTGTGATGACGAAATATTACATAGAGAAGTCCCTACTAGACATCAAATTATGCTATTTTCTAAAAAAAACTCTTCCCTTGGTGTGGTCCTTTAAAAAGTTGATAAAGTTTTCAGTCTTGACTTCATTGTGATCGTTTATGACAAATGAAAAGCATTCATGGAAAATGAAAATTGTTTGAGATACAATCAACAAAGGGAGAAATTGGATAATACAAAAACCGTGGAGTTGCCATCATCTCCTGGATAAAATTGATTGAGGGACAAGTCTAGTCTAGGACTATAAATAATGACGCTTATTGAGAGGCAATCTAATTTAATATTTTTTTATTTTCTTTTCATTTTCCTTTGTGTTCTTAGTGATCAACATCCCACCTTCCATTGCCCCTAACTGAAGATGACCTCCAACAACTTTTTACCCCTAGCTAAACCGAAAGCAATTTTTGATAATGGCACAACCCACAAGCTACCCATGCAGTCCCATCTAGAATTAGTCATTGAGGAAGAAGGATGTACAAATGATGAAAGGGATTGAGTAGCATAGCCTCTCCCACATGTGTATCAAAGAAAATCTTATAGTCAATGCTTCAACATGACAAGAGGAACTTCAAGTTAAAAGAGATGGGTAGCTCTCCAAACTTATTTCAGCACTGACGACAGTGTTGGGATTAAGTTTGGGAGAGACAATCTGAACTCTTATTTACTTACACCATGTTTCTTTATTGAAGAGTTGATTTATTGATATGAATTATAAACTGAAAATTTATCGCCATATCTAGTTTTCACACCTTAAGAACTATAAATCATACCAACTTTAGGTTGTCATCATTTTTTTTTCAAATAACTTTGCTTGTACTCAGCTTTGAATTAGAGAACATCATGGGTATGTATCTGCAGACGCATCCCGAACCTAAGTCATTAGTTTCCCTTGGTTACCCTTGAAGAAAGAAATGTGAAACATGACTACCCCCAAGTAGGACCAAAACCTTTAGCAATCATGTTGATGATTCTTCATAGCCACCCTTTAAGTCTTCGGATCTTTACTCATATGATTGATTTACTTTCAAATAGAAAAGAAAAGTGAACAAAAAAAAAAAAAGAAAAGTGATGCGAAGTGTGGATTAAGATAGATGATGACCACATGTTAGGGGGTTAACCAGGATCGATCATCTGTATAAAGATGTTCTTCACTTCAAATTTAACTATTTATAAACCTATGCACACTCCTATCACCGCAAGTATACGGTAATCGTCGAGTACTTTAGGTGTCGATCCACTAG
>LTAE01012685.1:2212-13519 GCA_001647135.1 Pontederia paniculata
TATATATATATATACATATATATATATATATATATATATGTATATTTATATGGTCATGCCTAAGTGGTTGGCCTCACCAAACGGCCACCTAATCTCCACTGTTGAGATCGAAATTTGCAGATGGATCGAACCTTACAAAAGTCTAGTTTAGTTAAAGAGAAGAAAAAATAATTAATGTCATTCATTGTTTGATCCAGCGGTTGATATCAAATCCCTTAAAAAACACCTAACAAAACCTTATTCTCCCTTTCTTCTCCAAGCAATTGACGGCTCCATCTCTTGTGAGATATTTTTCGATCTCTCTCCCTATGGCAACCTTTCAGGGAATATCTCTCTGGCGACCTTGCAGCGGCTCTCTCTCCGACGAACCTTGCAGCAGCTCTCTCTCCGACGACCACATTGCGTCTCTCTCTCTCTGGAGACCTTGCAGCGGCAACTTTGTTGATCCAACAATCTCGCGGCTCTTTTCGATGTCAACGACCAGGTCCCTCTCTCTCTCTCTCGTTGAGGATATCATTCAGTTACGATAGTTTCAATAAGATGTACTCTCTCTACAACATATGTGATTCATATCTATATCTTAGCTGTAATATGATTGTAACAATATTATCACAATAACTCACATGTAATATTATATAAGCATTCGAACAATAATAGAATATGTGAGAGAACAAACTACATCTCAGTTCTTATCTTTACATGGTATCAGAGCAGATGTCCTTCCACTATGTCGTCTTCAAACTCCTTCGTATCTTCATCGGTAAATGCATCTTAGGGCATGACCACCTCTGCAAACATCACCACCTTCCCCTCCTTTAGCCAAATTACCCATTTCCTCTCCCTCAAGTTAACCCCCACTTATTTACTTTGGAGAATCAAGTTTCTCCCATTTCTCAAGAAATTCTATCTTGAATCTCACATCACCAGGATATCAGTATGTCTTCTAGAATATTCCCGATCCTACTGCGGCCCAAACCACCTCTGTTTCGACTATTCCTTCTCACATTGTCAATCCTGCTCATATTGAATGTCAGATGAGAGACCAACTACTTCTGAGTTGGATCATCTCCTCTCTGTCAGAGGAGGTTATGCCGCTTGTAGTTGGCCTCTCTTCCTCCTTTGCTTCTTGGAATGCTCTGCGTCAAGCATTCGGCGCCCCGTCTCACACTGCATAGTTCAATTGACAATGCAACTCCATAATATGAAGAGAGATATCAGAGCATTGTTGTGTTCCTACGCGAAGCCAAGTATCTTGTTGATGAACTTGCTGCTGCTGGTCACATTCTCTCGTCCCCTTCCTTCAATTCCATCGTCTTCAACAACCTTGTAAGCGACTATAGCGACATTGTGTCCAGCCTCGCCGCTCGTCCGGATCATGTTACTTATGTCGAGCTCCACAACATTCTATCTAGCCATGAGATTTAACTTCAACACAACATCACTGCATCGTCGGTCTCCAATGCTCTTCCTCTAGAGGCTCATTTGACATCCATGCCGGACAATCGTGGGCGCCGGTGTGGCCGAGCCCGCGGACGAGGACAATCTGACCGTCGCGATCCTGTCTTGTTTGTGGTATTTTCAGGCACAGTCCTTATAATGCAGGTTCCAGTATCAGGCTTCTATTCAGCCTCCTACAACGATGATGCATCATCCACGACATCAACCTCCCCAAGCCTATGCTACTGTCCCCTCCCAAGTGATGTCTTCCAATTCCATTCTTGGACCATATAATGATGGGATTGCTGACTCTGCAGCCATGCATCACTCCACACCAGACATTCAATCTCTCTCCACGTATGAAACCTTATACTAGTGGTGATAGCCTGCAGGTTGGCAATGGTATGCCGTTATCTATTTCTCATATTGGTTTATCTTCAATTCCATGCACCTCTCATCCCTTACACTTACACAATGTCCTTCGCATTCTTGCTCTTACTAAACCTTTGCTTTTTGTCTCCCAATTTACTACTGACAATAACTGCTTCTTTGAATTTTACCCATCGATCTCACTTTGTTGTCAGGGATCTACAAGCCCGCAAACCATTGCTTCAAGGCCATGATGAAAAAGGACTCTATCGCTTTCCTTCCTCGTCGTCCTCAGAGTCTCCTCAAGTCTTCTCTTCGCATCGAATAAGTGTCGATCAATGGCATGCTCATTTGGGACACCCAGCTTCTGCCACCATTCGCCAGATTGTTCGTCATCATATCTTCCTTCCAACTCGTCCGCGTCAGCCTCTAAGTGTTGCGACACATGTTTGTATGGCAAGTCCACTCACCTCATGTTACCTCCAACCAAAACCCGGAGTCAGGCTCCATTAGAATTGGTTTTTGGTCCTTCATCGGTCATGTCGACTGAAGGTCATTGATATTTTCTGTTATTATTAGATGATTTCTCTAAATTTACATGGATTTTTCCTCTTGTTTCAAAGTCAGATGTTGTGTTCACTTTTCAACGTTTTCAAGCATTTGTTGAACGATTTTTTAACTGCAAACTCCGTGCTTTTCAGTCCGATATGGTGAATTTAAATGTTTCTAAAATTATTTTCAATGTCACGACATTCTTCACCGTCTCACATGCCCTCATTTACATGAACAAAATGGAGCATCTGAACGTAAAATCCGTCATGTTGTTGAAACTAGACTTACTTTACTTGCTCATGCGTCCGCCCCTCGCAAGTTTTGGCACCTTGCCTTTGAAACAACAGCCCTCCTAGTTAATCGTTTGCCAACACCAGTTCTTGATAACTTCTCACCTTTTCAAAATATATATAAACGCCCTCCTGACTATCAATTTCTTCGCATATTTGGTTGCGCTGCCTACACATTCTTACGTCGTCCCTATAATCGTCACAAATTTTATTTTCATACAGTTCGTTGCATTTTTTCTAGGATATCCTTCCTCAAATGTTGGATATAGATGCTACAACCCTGACTCGGGCAAGTACTATATCGCTCGACATGTCCATTTTGATGAACACCACTTTTCTTTTAAAACGATCACCTCTGAATCTTCAGCTCTCTCTCCTGTCCGATCACTTACTAATAAGTGAATGAAATGAATGCAAATCGACTCCTTTTGATGTTAAAGTTGAGTTTATTTAGATATTATTTATGTTTAATATTCGGAGATCTATACAAAGTTGTATTTATTTTGACAGGAGACGACAAGCACACGAAATAGGGGAGAAATCAAGTTTCCGAAGAGAATACAGGCAGACCGGCATGGAGAATACGGTCGTACAATGATAAGGAAGAAAGACAAATGATTGGTGGAAGAATACGGGCAGACCGACATGAAGAATACGACCGTATTACTCATCTTGAACAAATTTTGGTCTGACCTTATTGATTTGTACGACTGTATTAAACTCTAGTCTGAATCACGATACGATATCGATACGGCCATATTGGTCTTTTCGGTCCACCCGTATTGACAACTCTGAAGCTCATTTTTGAATATTTTTATAGTTATTTTGGTCATTTGTAACGGGTGAATGTTTGAGGATTTGGAAAGTATAAAAGAAGAGAAATTAGTCGATTGGACGACAACGATGGAGGACGAAAAAGAAAGCTTGTGGAGAAGGGATAGATCTAGGTTTTGAAAAAACTCAAGAACACAATTTCTGTAATTTCTGAAACTATTCGTATCTTCTTGTTTTGGATTTGATGAACATGTTTTTTATAATGGAATCGTTGTTCTTATCTCTTATGATGCGTGGCTAATTCCCTAATGTTCTAGGGTTTGGAGAAAATTGGGGTTTTATATGTTTTCATTGGATGATCTATTGTGATGTATGAAAGTCATCTAACAATCTCTTATGTGCAAATCTAAATGTGATTAGCTATCCTTTTAGGTCATTCTAGGTTTTGGGCGGATGAAAATCTTCTAAGAGACTTGTAGCTTTGTTAGGTGATCTATAACTCTTGCTCTAGAAATAGGTGTTTGTTATAGAAATTTATTGTCGTGGATTTGATATGAGGATAGTGTTCATATGTGAAATGCGAAAGTGTTTGCATATGAAAGTTATTAAAATTGTATGATCTTGAAAATAGAATACATGAAAAGAATTGAACGACATCGAATCACATATTGCATAGTGCTTAAATTCATATAAAATTCTCCAATTTGATTCAACCCTAGAACATCCCAGTCTTTCTGAGAAATTCTTGTCAAACTAGTATATATTTAGTCGCTATAGTGTAGAATGTTTCTTTATTGTAAGATTACCTTGTTTTCTTTTTCCTCACCGATAATTAAGTTTAGATAATAACAAAAACATTGCAAATTTAGTATTTGAAATCTCTCCTTGTGGGTTCGATATCTTTTATTACTACATAGGATTCTGTGCACTTGCAGAATTGCTATCCAGTTTTTGGCGTCGTTGATGGGGAGAGGTGTCAATTTTAAATTTTTTAATTTGTTATTACTCTAGACACTTGTTTTTCTTTGTTTGTGTATGCCCCGTTCTTGCGGGACCTTAGAACCTTTCAGCCCCGAAATTGAGAGGACTTGTAGAGCAAATAGAAGAGCAGGAAGACTCAGACGAGAAAACATGGCTGCTGCTCAAGGCAACATTCCACAGGTAGTTGAACCTGAAGCAAGACCAGTAAATGTACAGCAAGAGAACGCTAATGCAAGAAATCCTCAATGTGATCAGAATAGAGAGGGAAACATGCGAAACAATCAAGACAATAATGTATCCATGAAGGATTTGGCAAGGAATCACTATCGAGGTGTACGACCAAATATTATGAGGCCAAGAGTAGCTGCAAACAATTTTGAGTTGAAGGCAAGTTTGATACAAATGGTGCAAAATAACCAGTTTCGAGGTGAAGCCAATGAAGATCCAAAAGCTCATGTGAGACGATTTCTCCAAATGTGTGACACTATAAAAATCAATGGTGTACCAGAAGATGCTATCGAGATGAGGTTGTTTCCCTTCTCTTTGAGGGATACTGCACAGGACTGGCTTGACGCACAAGTAGAAGGAGCACATAATACTTGGAATGAACTGTGTCAAGACTTCATGATAAGATTTTGTCCTCGTGGAAAATACATCAAGTTAAGGAATGAAATCAGTTGTTTTCGCCAAAAGAATGATGAGACATTGGGAGCAGCATGGGAAAGATATAAAGCTATACAGAGGAAAGTGTCATTCCACGCCATACCTAATTGGCTACTGATTGAGATATTTCATAATGGTCTCACACCACCTATGAGATTCAACATCAACTCTGCTGCACGAGGATGGTCAATCATGAATCTCCCATACTCAGAAGGATGCACTCTCCTGGATCAACTAGCACTGATTAATAACGGTTGTCCTAAAATTCCTTGCAACTTAGGAGGAATTGAGAAAGAAGGATACAAATCACTAAATGATAAGGTGGATGCACTGGTCAACATAATGTCCAAGATGAACCATGGTCAAGTGAATCAAGTTTCCAATTTTCTAGTAAGTTGTGACAGCTGTGGGGGACCTCATGCTAATTATGAATGCATGCATACAACTGAGCAGATAAATTACATGAGAAATCAAAGCAGAGGGAACAATTCGTATGGTAATAACTATCAACCATACAACAGAAATCACCCAGGTTTTTCTTGGGGCAATCCCAATGGAGCACAGCAGCTTCCTCAACCACAATATCCTCCCGGCATGCTTCTTAGGCCTCCATTTCAACCTCAACGGAATCACCAAGCACAATCATATCAATTTCAAGAGGAGAAAAAGCAATCCTGAAAGTATGCTATTGAGAAGTTAGCTAATGCAACAAGTGATAGATTTGAAAAGATAGAAAAGGGTATGGAGCTCCTTATCACCTCTAATCGCAATTTGGAATATCAAGTCGGAAATTGGCAACTTCAATAAATTCAAGAGAAGAAGGGAGCTTACCGAGTCAACCCTTGAAGAATCCAAAGGAGTACTGCAAAGTAGTCGAATTGCGAAGTGGAAAAAGGTTAGAAGAACCACATGTGAGGAACAAAGACAAAGAGGAAGCTTCTACCTCTAATCCATCACAACTTAATTCTGAAAAAGAGAAAAGTTTAGATAACACCACAACTGAAGAAAAAGAGACATATAAAGCTCCACCACCGTATGTTCCACCAATCTCATTTCCACAAAGGCTTAGAAAACCCAAGATGGATCAACAATTCAAAAAGTTTGTTAAACTTTTCAAACAACTACATATCAATATACCATTTGCTGATGTCTTAGCATAAATCCCAATATATGCAAAATTTCTGAAAGAGATTATGTCAAATAAGAGAACACTAGAAGAGCATGAGACTATTGCACTGACAGAGGAGTGTAGTGTTGTCCTTCAGAAGAAGCTTTCTCCCAAGTTGAGAGATCCGGGTAGCTTTTCTATTTCCTGCACTATAAAGAATTTGACCATAACAAAAGCTTTATGCAATCTGGGAGCAAGCATATCACTTATGCCCCTCTTCATCTGTAAGAAACTTAGATTACAAGAACTCAAACCAACCACAGTCATGTTACAACTAGTTGATCGCTCTATAACACATCCCAACGGAGTGTTGGAGAATGTATTGTTTAAAGTTGACAAATTCTTTGTACCAGTCAATTTTATAGTGTTGGACATGGAGGAAGAAGTAGAGATCCCAATCATTTTGGGAAGACCATTTTTTGCTACAGCTGGAGTGCAAATCGATGTGAGAGAAGGAAAACTCAAATTCACCATAGGGGATGAACAAGTGAAATTTAATCTTTCAGACTCCACCAAGTTCCCCTCATCATCAGATCAAGTGTTTCAAGTTGATTGTATAGATATTCTGACCAGAGAAGTCTTCAATGAAATGATTCATCCAGATCCATTAGAGAGATGCCTTCTACAAATCACTGACAACGTAAATTTGTCAAGTGAAGAGGTGGAGATGGTGAATGCATTGGATGCGGCAAAACACGTCATACAATCGAGGTAAAATCTTTGAGGATCTTGGGAAAGGTAAAGAGTTTCCATCTTCTTCTAATATAGTGCCTCCTAACCTTGAACTCAAACCACTTCCTCCTCATCTGAAATATGTGTTTTTGGGATCTAACAACACTTTGCATGTTATTGTGAATGCTTCTCTTGATGCAATGCAGCTAGACAAATTAATGAGAGTGTTAGAGAGATAAGAAACATACTTTAGGTTGGACCATAACAGATTTGAAGGGAATAAGCCCCTCCATATGTATGCATCGCATTCTTATGAAGGAAGACCATAAACCTAGTGTTGAACATCAAAGAAGGCTTAACCCAAACATGAAAGAGGTTGTTAGAGGTGAGGTTCTCAAGTGGTTAGATGAGGGTATTATCTACCCCATTTTTAATAGTTCATGGGTGAGCCCAGTGCACTGTGTACCCAAAAATAGAGGGATGACTGTAGTGACAAATGAGAAAAATGAACTAATTCCCACACGCACAATAACAGATTGGAGAATATGCATAGATTATAGAAAATTAAATAATGTCACCCGAAAAGATCATTTCCCATTATCCTTTTTGAATCAAATGCTTGAGAGATTGACAGGATACGAATATTACTGTTTCTTGGACAGGTATTCGGGGTACAATCAAATTCACATAGCTCCAGAGGACCAAGACAAAAAATCACCTTTACTTGCCCTTTGGGTTATGTAACGCACGCGCGACATTTCAACGGTGTATGATTGTCATTTTATCTGATTTCATTGAAAAGTCCATGGAAATCTTCATGGATGATTTTTCTGTGTTTGGACCTTCCTTTGATGCATGTCTTGAGAACTTAGCTCCAATTCTGACTAGATGCGAAGAAACGAATTTAGTTCTAAATTGGAAAAATTGTCATTTCATGGTACAAGAGGGGATTGTCCTAGGTCAGAAAATTTCAGGAAGAGGGATAGAGGTGGACAAGGGCAAAGTTGAGTGTATTGAGAGATTACCGCCACCCACATCTGTGAGAGGAGTGCGGAGTTTTCTAGGTCGTGCATGTTTTTATCGGTGATTTATCAATAATTTTTCAAAAATTGCCAAATCTTTATGCACTCTACTTGTTAAAGACACTAACTTTAATTTTGATGAAGCATGTATGCAAGCATTTAATAGGCTCAAACATGAACTCATTTCAGCTCCCATCATAATTGCACCTGATTGGAATTTGCCATTCGAAGTAATGTGCGATGCAAGTGACTACGCAATAGGAGTGATGCTTGGGCAGAAGAAAAAAAAAGATCTCATGTGATATACTACGTCAGCCGCACTTTGGATGATGCCCAACTCAATTATGCTACCACAGAGAAGGAGTTCTTAGCGATGGTGTTTGCGCTGGACAAATTTTGTTCCTTTCTCATTGGATCCAAGGTAATTGTTTTCACTGACCATGCTGCAATTAGTATCTTATGAACAAGAAGGAAGCCAAGCCACGCCTGATTAGATGGGTGCTGCTACTCCAAGAATTCGACCTGGAGATTCAAGACAAGAATGGATGGAGAACACAATGGCGAATCATTTGTCACGGTTGGAAGGACCACGAGAAGAGGAGAATATTCTCATTAATGAAAACTTCCTTGACGAACTACTCCTAGCTGTGGCAAGTGTTCCTTGGTATGCCGACTTAGTGAATTATCTGGTAAGAGGTATAATTCCAACTGATTTTTCTTACAATCAAAAGAAAATATTTTTCTGGGAGGTAAAAAATTATTTTTGGGAGGAACCTTTACTGTTTAAATTTGTGCTGATGGAATGATAAGGTGATGCATTCCTGAAGATGAAGTCCATGAAATTCTAATGCATTGTCATTTCTTAGCATGTGAGGACATTTTAGCATGAACAAAACCGTGGCAAATTCATCAATGTGGTTTTTATTAGCCCACAATGTATAAGGATGCAAAAAAAATTTATAGAGTCCTGTGATATGTGCCAAATGATAGGGAACATCACTAAGAAGAATGAAATGCTTCAACAACCAATTCTGGAAGTTGAGATTTTCGATGTATGGGGCATCGATTTCATGAGTCCATTTCCATCATCATGTGGGTATCAATATATCCTGGTCGCAATGGATTATGTTTCAAAGTGGGTAAAGGCAGTTGCAAGTTTTACCAATGACTCCAAGGTTGTTTTGAACTTTCTAACAAAACAAATTTTCACTAAGTTTGGTGTCCCAAGATCTATCATTAGTGACGGGGGAAGCCACTTCTGCAACAAACATTTGGATTTTGTGCTTAAAAGTATGGAGTCAAACATAAAGTAACCACACCATACCATCCTCAAGCTAATGGCCAAGTAGAGTTAGCTAATCGAGAATTGGAACTCATTCTTGAGAAAATGGTCAACAATTCTAGAAAAGATTGGTCATTAAAACTCAATGACGCTCTTTGGGTGTATCGAACAACGTTCAAAACCCCTCTAGGTATGTCGCCATATCGATTAGTTTTTGGCAAACCATGTCATCTACCAGTAGAATTAGAGCACAAGACATATTGGGCAATTCGGGAATTGAACATGGATTTGAGGAAAACAAAAACTAAGAGATTACTGCAACTGAGTGAATTAGAGGAGATTAGGATTGAATCCTATGAAAATGCCAAAGTGTATAAAGAGAAAATCAAACATTGGCATGACAAACACATTTCTCGCAAACAATTTCATGTTGGTCAATACGTGTTATTGTTCAATTCCAAGCTGAAACTATTTTTCGGGAAAATTGAAGTCTAGATGGTCTGGCCCCTTTCAAGTATCCAAAATTCTTCCAAATGAAGCGATTAAAATTTCGAGTGAATCGACAAGAAGTTTTGTGGTAAATGGACAAAGACTAAAGCCATATATACTGAATGAGCGTTTGGAGCAAACCATTGTAACACTTGATGACCCAAACTCTTAAGGAAAACTGAACATTTGGTCGAGCCAACGACACTAAACAAAGACGCTTTTTGGGAGGCAACCCAATTCTTTTTATTTCACACACTTTTACTTTTTGTTTATAACTCATTTGAGTGAATAAAATTCCTTGCCATGACATATTTTGTGTATTCTAACTTGTATACAAGATTTGGAGAGAAGAAATCGGCAAAATCAAAAAATCAGGGAAAATACGGCCCGGTCGTATTTTCCTGTACAACCGTATTGACCAAAGTACCCCAACCGTATGCTTCAATGCAGTCATATTGTTCATCTTGAAGAAATTCTGGTCAGACCATATCAGTTTGTACGGTTGTATCGGGCCGCAGAAGAAAATTAAGTTCAAATCCCGAGGGAATTTCGGTCCGACCGTATTCACCTGATACGGTCGTATTGGTCATCCCAAACAAATTTCAGTCGAATCGTATCAGTTTGTACAGCCGTATCGGGCCTCGACGCAGTTAAGTTGTTTTTGTTCCCTAACTTATTCATTTTAACCCCTTTCATGTTTTCTCCACTTCCCTACTTCTTTCCTCTCCTTTTTCGCCCAGATTCATTGGAGAAGATCCCTTGGTGAAGATTGAAGTTCTCTCATGCCAAAATCATCTCCGAAGGCCTTGATTCCATCCTAGGGCATCACTTGGACGGAAGGAAAACTTGTCTTCCGGGTGGAAAAGGAGGAAACTAAGGCTTCCGAGGTTAAGATCCGACAATTCATATCCTACTTCAACAAATCAAGAGGTGGGAAACAAGAAGAAGAAGATCTAAAGGCAAAGGAAGAAGGAGAAGAAGTTTTTGAGACAAGAGAAGGGATCCAGGGCATCATCGCCAAAGGTCTTCCTAAACTCAAAAACTTTTCTTTTGGTTGTGGATTTCAACGGGCTTTGCATGAAGTTTTTGATGTTGGAGTTGTAAAAGAAAAGAAAGAAGTTAGAGCATTCTCTTGCACAAGGAAGAAGTTGAAGTGCCCGCCAAGTGTTCGAGTGTTTATCACAAAGAATCCAGTTTAGCATTACAAGTGAGAAATGTTGTTCAAACGAGAAGCAACTATCGCGGGGCCTAGTGGAAGTAAAAAACAATGAGCATCAAATGAATATGGTATTAAATTCCATGATGATTCTCAAAGGAAGTTGTATGAAGTGCTAGCGAAAAGATAAATTGCTAACACTCGTTATATGGATGATCAAACCATGGAAATACTGGGGTTAGATAGAGATGTCTACTACATGGTTGATAATATCGGATGACGAGGACTCATGACTATGAGATGACCAACTTACAAAACGATCACGCTAGAGTTCTTGAGCTCCTTGGATGTGAAGATTAAGAACAATGATGAAGATGATTTGGGGATGATAACCTTTCGACTATTCAACAACGAGCACAAGATGACATTGAGAGAATTCAATGAAGTGTATA
>LTAE01012686.1:0-13518 GCA_001647135.1 Pontederia paniculata
TATGTGATAACACATGGGTTATGAGTTTTCAACTTACTGAGCTGTGGTTTGCTCATATTGTGTTTTCATATTTTTTCATATCAGTAGACCAGTTTCCGAGGTTGTGCTTGGTGATCCTATGTCGGGATTAGAAGCACTTTTGGACAGGAGGTATAGATGAGACTTGTGTCTCCTATGTTTCTTTTGGAAGAACTTTATTTTGTGTGCGTAATATAAAAGAAAAGAGTTGGTTGTAATATTTGAAACTAGACTTGTATGTAAAAGTTAAATAGTGCACTGGCTCTGAATGATCAATAAAAATCTTGCATGGTTTGACCACTTTCTATTATATTACTCTTGATTAATAGCACGTTTCCGCAATTTTACTTGATCGTCCATGATATGTTGCGACCTGCAGAATAAACCAAGGTTTAAACTGGGGTCGTGACAAGATGCCTCACAAGAATTTACTCTCTCTCTCTCTCTCTATCCTGAAGCACTAAAGGAGGAGGTCATACCGAAGGAAAACTAAGGCACAAGAAACGAGGAAGATAAAAAAAATGTGATAAAGTATCTAACTTAGAGGATAAACTCTAGGGATCATCATATGTATATGACAAGTTATTACTATTTAATTGTTGATGATTTCATGCTCAATAGATCATCGAACAAGCACGAGAATCTACAACAATCAACAGGTCAATGGAGTTCGAACATGGACCATGTTCATAGGTAAGAACGACCGTGTCGTGAATACACTGGAGCGTGAGAAACAAACCGCGTTGCACCTTGACGCGGGTTGTGTTCCTCATCGCAAGATATCGATGGATAGCCACGTGGACGAAACAATACAGTGTCAGATGCCGACGCGGGCCGTGTTCCTCAATGACGCTGACCATGATGAACAAGAATCGTATGACATGGGCAATGTTGCACACAAGCACGAGCCTTGTCACCTGAAGTAAACTAAAATTAGATCGAACACGGATTAGGTCACATTGCACCAGCACTATGCCATAGAAGACATGGACTTTGTCCGTCGTTAACGCGAGCCATGTCTCGTGAGGTAAGAGATGATCGATGCTGAAAATGGACTGTGTTCCCTGGAAACACAGGTTGTGTTCCAAATACCTGCTCAAAGTTAAAGTATCAATTTTGGATGAATTATTGATTGTTGATTAATTTAGAAATAAAATAGGTACCATT
The DNA here is from genome assembly GCA_001647135.1 of Pontederia paniculata. NCBI lineage: Eukaryota > Viridiplantae > Streptophyta > Magnoliopsida > Commelinales > Pontederiaceae > Pontederia > Pontederia paniculata. The sequence continues at coordinate 1,186 of LTAE01012686.1, forward strand.
GATAATAAATGTTAAAAGATGTTATTGCAGTGATTGAATTGAGTCATGAAGATGATGAATTGATTTTCTTGGTGAATTGACCTCTAACCATGGAGGAATTGGGTTCCCTCAGGAACAACTATAAACGGGACCCTATTGGTTCAATCGGGTTCCTTTAGGAACGACTACAAACGAGTTCCTATTAGTTGAATTGTTATTTGAGTTCCTTGAAAAAACAATTGTCAATCCTTTGAAAATTATTATTGATTTCTCCTTATTCAATCAGGTTCCTTCTGGAATATTTTTTTATTGATTCACGGATTCTTCAAGCCTATCTACCCTTAATGGCACCAGGGGTACAAAAGTCAATGACCTTCATGATTGATAAAAGTTCATAATTGATTGTTATAATTGAACAACTTAGAACAATAGTCTAAAAGAACCTAAAATGTCCTAAGTAAAAATTAAATTGGGCTTGAAACTATTGAACAAAGGATAATGGACTTTGTTTCACAGCATTGCAATTGATAAATGATATCGACATTGTTATTGATATTGCTTCAAAAGGATATGAGAAAGGTAAAATGACAATTGATTATTGGTATGCCTTTATATATATTTTTCCTATTGCAATTTTTTTTACATATTGTGCTTTATAGCTCATGGGATATCGTTTTTCCTATTTTTTATCATAAAGGTGAGGGAGGTAATGATGAATAGATAATGACACTAGTGATGCAGATAATCATAATGATGACTTGCACACGATGAGTCTAGATTAAGTTTAGTTCGCTGTCAAATTAGTCTTTATAAATTTTGTCTTTTTTGTATGCTCAATAATGTAAAAGAATAATTTATCTTGCAAGACTATTTTATTGAGTTTTATCATTAAAATTATTGCTTCCGTATATTATTGGTCAGTCTTTTGGTTAAAGTCAAATCAAAGAAGGTATGTCGTAGCGTCTCCAAATCTTTGGTTTGGCACGTGACAGAGTGTGAATTTGGGGGTGTTACAAAAATTATGGAGGAAAGGAGAAAGACAAAAGAGATTATGCCGAGATGGATGAGAAAATGAGGAAAACGTAATAGTCATGGAGAAAATAGATTATTTGATATAAAAAAACAAGGACAAAAATAATACTTGTAAAGCAAGGGAAAAAATGAAATAAACCCGAGGATATAGATGACGATGGATAGAAAGGTGAGCACTCGAACAAAATAGACAAATCTCCTTAATCTCAGGAACACTGGGGTAAAAAAAAATAGTGAAACTTAGAGGTAACAAAGATAATAGAGAAATTCACTAGAGACCTTATAGGTTTCGTTTGATATGGGAAGAAGGGACTTGAGAAGATTTTGATTGGGAACAAGGGTCTTAAGAAAAATTCTATTTTGTTCTTGCGAAAGGAACAAAAGTGGAATGTTCTATGGGTTTGGTACATTGAATGGTATCAAATTAAAAAAAAAGTGCTCAGTTGAAATGAGAATAAGAGAAAAATATAATAACAATTCTAGTGTCATTATTATATCTTTATGTTAATAGTTTACCATTGATCACTTGTATCATTAAACCTAGTTACAAACTTAGTTTTTTTTATTATTTAAGTCAAACTGATATTTATCATCAGGTAAAGTTATTAAATCTAATAATTGTATCTGAAATGTTATCATGGATTAAACCTTGATTAAAAAATTAATCATAAGATTAAATCTTGAAAATGTTGAACTTAATAAGCACCTTTGCCAATTTATTACGAAAAAAAAACATACCCAACAAGATCATGAGTTGTCACGGGACTGTTAGAAGGGAAAACAGATGAAAAGAGAGAAAGTAGGTTGGAGGTCAAAGATGTCATTGTTACTACTCTACAGGAGACATCATCTATGATTAAACATCAATATGTATATAATGGATGGTGAGAGATTGGATGAGTGTTAATATGTAATCTTGTAACCACCATTCCATCAATAAATCTGGATGGTTGCATAGGTTGGCAACAATCCTTTTCATTTTGAAAAAAAAATGTATATAACGTTATAAGCTTTGTAAATGAAATAAAAGAAGCATGACACCTAAATCAAATAAAATGAGTAGAACCAGACCATACCAGAAATTGGCAAAGTAGAATATGAATAATTCACCACCCAGTCATTCCTTGCTCATCATCTGTTCTAGAATTGTGGGGCTCCTAACTGTCCCACCATCGTTGCTCCACCCACACTTGAGTCCAGACAGGATGCATATCAGGGGAATCCACATGAGAAACATCATGAATACATTTGAGAGTGCATAGTGATACAAAAATATTCATGTAGCAGCTTTATAACAAATAGATTAATGGTAAGTTGATAACCGTCAATGAAGCTGGCTTCAGCAGCTATCTTGACATTTTCACATCCAGACTTTGGTCGATATTGAACGATAAAATAATTCAAAATAGATAAGATGACAAGAAAGTGCAATGATGACAAAAGAAAATCAAAACTAAAAACAAGATGCAAAAAATGATTTGATAAGAAGTCAGGAAACCAACAATGTGGATTAGGAGCTCCCTCCACTTTTTCTCATCCGGGCTTGGGAACAGCAATGGGCAGTGTTAAACAAAATCCACGGAAAAACCAAAACACACAAGACGACAACTAAGCAACCACACCACCTAAATGAGATATCATATAATTTTTCTCTCTCTCTCTCTCTCTCTCTCTCTCCCCACATACAAACTTCAACTAATAAATGAAACCATATTTTGACAACTTAAACGTACTATTCGAAGAATTATCAAGAGGCAACAATCCTAAACACTTCTTTCATTCACTTTGCATCTCATTGAGCATAAACAATACTTTTGATCTTCCTGTCACCAATCCTACTTTACAGGAAACATCATCTAGCAAGATTAAACATGTGAAAAATTACAATATAAAATTACTTGCTTCAGGAACTATGATTCTAATGAAAACAAAAGCATCTATTGGGCAGCCCTCCAAAGCAAGCATCATCCATCATAGTGAAAAGTAAACATACCGAAGGTGGTATCTAACCAGGAATGCTTAAGATATGCAGCATGAATCTTATCTGAAGAAGATACAGTTGGAAGAACTTAACTCCTTTCCAACTAAAAGTCGCACCAAAAGATTCACAAAATCTTCAAATTGCTCCAAAAGATTCCGGCAACATGAAGCCTTTGAGGGCCTTCAACCACCTAGAATAAATGATCCACAATCTTTGAGGCCTTGGGAAATAGTAAGAGTATACAAATGAAAGTATGATTTACATTTCCCAATTTTCTTATTTAAGACATGGTTAGAACAATCATTTTGAAAGCTAATAGTTAGAAAAACTTATGATACTTAAGTGTTCAATTAAGGAAAGGTGCACATGGAAAATGACAAAGAATATGGAGCAGGAAGTTTATGATAGATAACCATACACACATAATAAGAAATTTCACTATTTTACAAAATAATATTTCCCAAGACAGGAAAATGAGTTCAAAGTTTAGATACATTATCAAGGACATAAAAGACTTGTATTATTGAAGATTTATTGCATTCCTAAGCATCACATCAAACAAACAACTAGAGAGAAGCTTCATTTACTTAAGAAACCTCATGAAAACAAAAGAGAAGACCAAGAGTAAAGCCTAAACAAGATGGAAAAAAAGAATAATGATTCTAGATTAACAAAAGTTGAAAATCAGTAACATGGGTTTTAAAGATGAAGACATGCCCTAGTTAGGATAATTCAATGATGGTGACACACTTAAGAAAAAACATGGAAGAAAAATGAGCAAAATTATAACTATACAAAGAAAATGACAGAGTCAAACTAAAGAGAACTAATTATTTTACACATAATATTCGTAGATATGAAAGATAAAAAAAATTAAGAAGCAACTTCCCGTTACATTTAATATGATGACCTCCAATCAACTGGATTGGACTTAATTTTACCTTGATTTTGTAATGGGACAAAAACGAGTTTAAAAACTACTGCAATTCAATTTCGAAAACAGATGTTCGAGAAGGCAGCATAGCCAACCACTAAAAATCTTATTTGAATGCCTGGATCGACCTTATTTATTCATATAATTTTTTTAATAGCTAAGAAGATTCTGGAAATCTTTAATGCATGTATGTTGGAGATTGCACTATAATAGATGTTATCAGCTACAGAAAACAACTAGAAAAGAAAAGTGTAAACAAGTCTGTGCTGACATGTGCCTTCTAACAATCTTTGCCAAGAGGCCAAGAATATCAGGGACAGAAAATGTTCTAAAGTTAACAAGTATCAACTATTAACAACTACTCTCGGGACAGAAAATTTAATATAAGGAAGCAAATATTCAAAAGACAACCAAAGATTGAAATAAAAATCTGCACAAACTAGAGGGGGTCGTATACACCTTGGATAGCACATGTACAAATTCAAGAAAAAAACAGCTCAATGAATATCTACAACAGATGATTAACCTTACAAAATTCCTAAACCAACTATTCAGAAGTCATCAACTGAAAACCTAAGAATCTGTAGAAGCTAGTACCACAACATACTTGGACAAAGCAACTGTGTAAAGCCGGCAAGTCAAATAGGCAATAGCCAAAACATCACAACATAGAAACAGGATGGTGGCAAGACAGAACCACTTATCAAAGCTGAGGCCACAATTGACAAGTTTTCAGAAGTTCTGGTCACCATGCATATTCCATAACGGAATCATCAAACCAGTAGATGATTAGTGATGTGAATGTTCAGAAGTTATCAGCAGTGCCTCCAAGTAGGAATGGTAGAAATATCCTCTAGTTTTAGAAAGAGAAAACCAAAAAGGATTTTCACTCGAGATTATAAAAAAATATATTTTGTTTTTTGAAGGACAGAAAAATTTACTTACCATAAAAAAAAAGAACATACAACACTTCAAGATGCAGGAACTCTATTTTCTTGAGGGATATAATGCTAGAACTTTTGAATAGCAGGGGAACACTAAAATAGTCTCCAATTAACAGAAAAGATAGAACCACTTTATTGAAAAAAAGTTAACATTATCAAAAAATAAATAAGAACCAACAGAATCACAAAAAATGCTCATGATGCAGGGATTGTTTTTTCAGAGCTATAATGTTGAAACTTTTGAATAACACAGGAAAAACTCAATTAACAAATAAAATAGAACCATTTTATTAAAAAAGTTACAATTACTGAGAAATAAATAAAAAAGAACGAACAAAACCACAATCAATGCTTCACAAAGCACATCATAGAACACAGAAGAAAATTATCACCTTCTGAACACCACTCGAACAAACAAAAAGTAAGGCCTATAGATAACAAAGATAATTGAGTAATTCTATAGAAATGTTATAACCTAATATATATCAGTGAGAAGTGACAAAAAGTCCAGTTAACTTTCCAAACTAAATTGGAAACTGCACTAAATCATAGTCGTGATGCAAGATATAAATAATTGTCATGTTTCACCTTTCAAATTTGCTGTCCAAAGGTGACATCAGCCTTATTAATCATCACAACATCTCAGTTTGTATCAATATGAGGCCCCCAAAATGAACCCACATGGGCCTCGCCTACATGGATGGGCCTTCGATGGCATTACATAAACTTTTGTACATACATTATGTACTCACAAAGCAATACAAACTAAGCAAGCCCATGCTAATATAATTAAGAAGATAAAAGATAGTAATATTGCGGCGGAAACATAATACAATCTCATGATAATTAAACATAATGATTGGAAATAAATATAACAAGATAACATGAAGATAGTTAAAACATGGCAGCGGAAACATATCATATAGAATTCATAAGTGCGGATAACATATTGCCACATAAGGGCATAAATCCATGGCTAAAACATAAGGTCCATAACATCACATGAGTCTTAGGCTCATTCGACTCGAAACATAAAATAAAGATAACAAGTTCATTAGATGTAACCCTAATGACTTATAGGTCTACATGACCTAGAAACGACCATGTGCAAATTAAAGTTGTCATGAGCACACCACTGCCAAGTCCCTCATGCATCATCACCTGTATAGATCTAGGAGCAGGGGAGGTGGAAACCCCCCGGTTAGAGTGTGTAAAGGCCGGCTCGTATCATGCAACATAAACATCATATTTATATAACTCATCATTAACATAAACATAGTCCTTGAACATATATCAATTCAGAATAAACATAAGCATGATCATAAGCATTACATACATGAAAGTCATCTCATACATGGAACATACAAACTTAGACATCTTATGTTCATGTTCATCATCAGTTACATCATCTTTACATAATTAGCCAAATGATCCATATAGAGTTAAGTTTAACTCACATCATCATCATTATCATCTTAATCATAGGCCAATTATTATCTTTACTACGAGGAGCCTTGGGCAACATCAACACATAACATGACTAGCTAGGCTGACCCTCCCTTCAGGGTCATACATAGGAAGTTCAGTCACTATTTCTAGTGAAAGACATAACTTCCCGAGAAGTGCCAAGGCATCTTCCCCCAAGACTAAATTCCTCAAAGCTTCATCTTCATTACATACATCAAGCATGGCAAACAATCTTATAATTTTAACTTAATTACAGCTTGACATGCAAAACGAAGTCTAGGTGTATGTCAATCATCAAACAAGGTTTTCTAACCTAAGAGCGTCGTGTAATTATACAATAATAATTAAAAGAATACATACATGGGGTCATTACTGCTCAATTAATAACCTAACATGATCATGACATATAATTGTGCAATAATCATTAAAAGATTAACAACATGGATTATAATTGATTAATAAATACTCTAAAATAAACATGGATTCATGAAGGAAATTAATTAAATAATTAACATGACTAAAAATTCTGAAATAAATGCCACTACGGGCCAATTGGGTGCACTACGACATGAGTGGGTAGCCCTACGGCCATTTTAGAGTTCGCTACGGGTGCATGCGAGTTTCACGAAGCGGAGTTGTAGACAGGTCGTAGTCAAATACTGTTCGCTATACAAAAAATTCGAAAAAAGAAGGAATGCGCTACGGGTTAAGGCATCGGTACGACCTCACAAATGCGCTACGGTTTGAACCCATGCGCTACGGGTCAAAGTGGATCACGACGGCCCATTTGAAGGCCGCTACAGCCCCTAGTGCCCCCTACCACCTCATGGGAGGTCATATGACCCATATGGGCTCACTACGGTCTAAAAGGGCTCCACTATGGGTTGGAATGAGCTCACTATGGTCTGATTACTGGCATCTCGTAGCCAGCCTTTTGTGCTCACTTTTCTCCTCGTTTGAACCCGTTTTCATGTCAAATCTCCACAATTTCAACCCCCATACTTTCACCATGAATGGAGCTTCAAATATACAATATTTCCTTCATTCTAGGGTCTATAACATGCTAAAAAATGCACCGGAAATGTGAGATTCAAGATCAATAGGCCTAGGTTGTAATCTAGGGTTCATTTGCACATTTAGGGTTCTTAGCTCATCTTTTTCATGGACTTAGGATTCATAGCATAAGGGAATCATGTGATTGGTCATATAAACATCTTCATAACATAAATGGGGGTTGGCATTCATCATATTGTTCATAGTGTATCAAGAAGAAACATTAAAACATAAGAACAATCATACTCATACATGAATTTCCTACATTCCACCCCTCACATTTCTATCTTCTAAGAACATATGTTCTTATACTCCTCAAATCCATAGAAGAGAGGTAAGAAAATGAGGGATTGGATCCCCTTTACATATCTTGGCTAACCTTAGTTGTTCTTCCCTTTTCCTTGATGATTTCTTCTCCTTCTACCCTCCAAAGCTCTAAAGTCTTCCCCTCCTTCTCTTGATTCTTCTTCTTCTCCTTCACCACCTTCTTGACCTGACCAAAAGAGTTTTCTTCAAACCCTAGCCATGAGATCTTATGGGGAGAGAGATGAGAGGAAGAGAGAGAATATAGAGGGAGCAAATGGAGGCAAAATGGCTGAATTTTGCCCTTTTATACTTAGGTTTTCATCCACTTAGATTGGGTTTGGGATTCATTTGGTTAATGGGCTGGGTAATTATATGGGTTGGGTTATTATAGAAATTGGGGGTTTACACTCAATGTTGACACATCATAATAATAAGCTATAAAATGGTGGCCGAAAGCTAATGCAACAAATATATCAAAATTAAAGTTTTGCAATGTAGCAAAAGAAAGATATGTCTCATTCCTACAAAAGAGCAAATTATACAACATGAAATACAAGTCATATGCACTAAAACATGGAAGTATAGAAGGATTGCGAGAAGTCATAAAAGAGAAAAAGAAATACAAGCCGGCGTGATCATCTCTCTTACAATGGTAGAGTTGGAGAGGGAAAAATGCGAGTCAACTGGTCGGGTACTTTGTTTTAAGCAAGGTGAGAGTTCTATTCTATGTGACTTGATACAGGGGAGCCGGCGACCGAAGCTAATAAATGGATGAATTTTTCTAACTGAACAACTCGTGAAAAGGGAAATATGGGTCGTTCTATAACCCCTACAAAAAATTTGCCGCGAGCCCATTTGGACTAACACTCCTAGCATCCCTCCCTTTGAAGTCTCCTTCTCAGCTCCATGAGTCAGTATAAATAACAGGGGATCCCAACACCGTTGTTTTAAGTCGCCCCATCAACATGAAATACAAGTCAATTCACTGAAACATGGAGGATAAAAGGATTGTGAGAAGTCATAAATGAGATTTTAAAAAGGCATGAAACTTTTCCTCGTGAATAAATGAATAGTATTTGCATATTGCAAAAAACAAAGAAGTTACAGAAGTGAGTTTTCATTAGCAAAATATCTACTAGTTAGGAAAAGTTGATTAAGTAATAACACAAATAGGTACAACAAACAAGAAAAAAAAGGAGGAGACTGACAATTATGCTGAAGGAAAAAAGTAATAGCATTAAGACCAAAAGGGTAATGATTAGTATTCCATTTATTTAAGTTTCTCATACTATTTGATATATGGGATGTTTGGAACCCTACATATACTCTTGCATGGTTCTTTTGGAACTTAGACTTGATTAATGAATATTTGCAATTAGCATATTTTTCTCTAAATGGATTCAAGTCTCTATCGATAAACATTCACAAACAAAAGAATTTTCTATAATTTCCCTAAACAATACTTACCAAGTCGAGGAAAATGAGTTCAATGTTCAGGTACAACATTGATGCATGCATTTTATAACATATTTTAAGGCTTGCATTAGGCATGATTTGGAGTCATTCTTGCATGACATGCATCTATTTTAGTCGTTATTTGTTCATATTGTTTCGAGTCATGATTCTACTGTTGTTGATGTTTATTTTGTAGGAAATCAGCCCAGGAGAGGCTAAAAGGCTAGAATCGACGAGAACACATGACGTATCACGGGCCGTGATATTCCATTACGGGCAGTGATGAAGGCATAAAAGGAGAAATTCAGCCATCGTGGGTCGCTAAGAAGCCATCATGATCTATTCAGCAGACAATGCAAGTTCAACCCCATTGTTACGGGCCATGATAGACCATTACGGGCTGTAAGGAAGAAAATTACTAATGGAGTTATTACGACCGCCGAAGCTCCCAACTCAGAAATCCAGATCGTCATCGGCAGTTACATTTTGTTACGGGCCGTTACATTGTGTTACGGGCTGTTACGTACCAACTCATGAGGCGTTATTGCATATCATGACGTTTGCTAAAGCAATCACCAGCTACATCATAAATTGTTACGGGTCGTAAGTATGGAAAATTTTTTGCGCTACCCGACCTGCACATAATTTACGGGGGTCGTGATGCAATAAGAGATGCAATTAATCCAATGTCATGAGCCGCAACGTCAATATTACGATCTTGACAGTGCAATGTGACACTTTAGTTCAACCTGTTATGGGTCGTGATGGCTTGTTATGGGGCCTAAGGATGAAGGTCACGACCACAACATCGACATACGACCTTCGGAGAAGATCCAACACAGAACATTCAGATTTTCACGGGCAGTTATGAAGAGTTACGGACCGTGATAAATTAAGGCTAATTGGAAACAATACACTTACGGGCCGTGATATGCCATTACGGGCTGTTATGAAGTTACATGATTATTGTTTTAGCCTATTTGATAATATTTGATGGTCAGGAAGACATTTATTTGATATGAGATCTTGAAGGAATGATTACTAGATGTTTTGAAGAGTTATAAGAGACTTTTGTAGGGTCTTATCATGGTCGTTGGTGGAAAAACATTGTTTGGATCCTAAGGTTATGACAAAACCCTAGTTTTGGAGCAGAGGATAAAAGGAGAAATTTTCAGAATTTGGAGGATGGCTGGAGGTTGATTCAGAACTTGGAGAAGAGAAGACGAAGGCTAGAGGCTGATGGAATTAGAGGAAGAGGACAACACATTCGCGGGAAGACTGTTCTGCATCTTCATTAGTATTCTCTTGTAATCCTTTATTTATGGGATGAACTTATTATATTGTTTAGTCATGAACAATTTTATTAGTGAGTAGTTCGTTTTAGGGAGTTTGTGAACCCTAATGTTGATCGGATGATCTTATGAATTGTTCCTTTTGAATATGCAATGTGTTCTTAATGATGTTCTTCTTTTGAGATGACCTTGAATATCTTTTATTGACTGATCAGTGTAAAAGAGTTTGTGGTCGTATTTGTAGGAAGAGTTGATATGGAAATATTAGTCTTAGCATTTCATATCTTAATATGATAACAATATTGCATTTAATTTATGAATTGTATGAGGTGGATTCGTTAGAACATCCTTATAAATTCTGAGATTAAGATAGGTGATTGGAGCTATTGATGGGATCACACCTTTAGAAAATCATTAGAAACAACCCGTGCTTAACTGAATCCAATCGAACTTAGTGGTGAACAAGCCGCTGCCTTCTCCAGATATTGAAGTATCCATTTAGTAATCACATATCTTACTTCTTCTTATAATTATTTTCCTTAGTTCTGTTCTGAGCATTAAACAAATATTCATTGAACTGATTCTCCCAAATCACCTTAGCATTGGTTAAGATAATTCATAACAATCCTCGTGGGAACGATATCCCTTCTCATCTTCTATATTACTTGTGCGTGATCAGTATACTTGCTGGCTTTTCTTTTTGCACTGTTGGATTTTAGCATCAAGTTTTTGGGGTTGTTGCCGAGGATTGTTTGTGTTTTGTTTTACTTAATTTCTAAGGTTTTTGTGAGACATATTCTGTTGTTTTGTTGTTTATTCTATTTTGATTGTGCAAGATCAAGGGAGATAACTGCACAACCTGGATTCACCAGGAGAGAAGAAAGCATCTAGATCAAAAAGTCACAATACAAGAAGTACCAGAGTTCACCTAGAATTTGATCCCGAGATAAACAGGATTGTTCGACAACTAAAAGAGAAAGCAAAAAAATTAGTCATGGCGGCCAATCAAAACAATCCGAATCCAAATGCCTTACCGCCTCCACCTGCATACAGGACCATGAGAGATTATACTCTTGGTCAAGTAAATGACCATCCTTGGACACCTTACCAGCGGTCAATAAAAATCAATTCCAAACTCAACATGTACACTCCAGATGGTGCAACATGACCAATTCTGTGAAAATCAAGATGAAGATCCTTTCAGTCATGTGCGCGAATTTCTGCAATTGTGCTCCACATTTAAGTTTAATGATGTTAGTGATGATGTTGTAAGACTTTGACTGTTTCCTTTCTCTTTGAGAGGAAAAGTTGCTACATGGCTAACAACACTTCCTGCTGGCACTATAACAACATGGGAGTAACTCAAGAAGAATTTTTTCAACAAGTATTGCCCTCCCCAGAAAGCAGCCATACTAGTATCTAATGTTAAGTCTTTCTTGCAAAAGGAGACTGAAACTATGTATGAAGCTTGGAAAAGATTTAAGGAGCTGGTTGCAAAAGTCCCACATAACAATATCCCGATGTATGAACAAATTCAATACTTCTATAATGGAGCAGCTTCTAAAGTGAAGGACAAAATTGATACATCTTCTGGCAGTTGTATGACAGATAGGTCTCCTGAAGACATCTTGATGCGAAAAATGCTGAACACGCAATTTAAAATGCTAGCAAGTGCACTAGTCGAACAAGTAATAAAGTGAAAGAGTAGAGTGTCGAACCCACGAGGAACTATAAACTTATCTAATCCTAACGGTTAATAGGAGATAACATTGATTTCAGGTTGATTAAGTTCTAAAAATAGAAAAGTAAAACTAAAGTAAAGATAGTATTTACAGAAATAAGGATTGATGACTAGGGCCTGGATGAAACATGAAGTTATATGCATAGATA